>VUJU01006504.1:0-10158 GCA_009835225.1 Aphis craccivora
TCTTCAAGAAGAGTAAAATTTTGAAACTAATAAAAAATATTATTTTATTTTTTATGGAAGACGTAACATAAGACATTTCTTTTATAATATAAAACTTATACTTTAATATGTCCCTATTAGATTTTGCTAAAGCTAAAAAACCTTAAATATACCATAAAAACTGCAAAAATACACAATTTCAATTATTAAATCAATTATATTATCATAATGACATAATGTATATGTAAAGATTTATATGTATTTATACATAATATTGTCACTATACTAAACATATTAAAGAAACTTTATTTAATGAAATTGAATTGTAAATTTATTCATTCAAGTAATAATAATGATCATTGATTATTCTCTAGAGTCTATACTATAATATAGGATAGCACACCAAGCAGTGTATTTAACGTAAATATTAATATAATTATGTCTTTAATATAATATATAATTATTAAAAATAAATATTATATATTTTGGAAGTCGATTTAATATATTGATAATCTGATAAGTGATAACTGATAATGATAATAACGGATAAATATTATTTTTTTAATTAAAGGCTAGCAATAAAAATAAGCAAAATAAAAAACAATTTTATTCTAAGATTCTTAAGAGTATACTGATTGTCCACTATAATTTTCAAAACGTTATTTCTATGCCATTTGCCTGTCAAAACGATGAACTGTCAAGTGAACACTTTATTTGTCGTCGGTCAGTCATCACTACTCACTGGTGACCAGACAATGTTTATTAATTACATCTTTACTATTGTTTAAATTCATTTCATATACTTATACTAAATTCTCGTCTTGTTTCTATTTTGTCATCTGATCATCAACGCTTAAAATGTTAGAAGTTATATTAATATGCATTAACACTTCAAGATTAATAGGAATATCATTATTCAAAGTTGAGTACAATACATAGACTCAAGTGTGTCAAAAGAATAACTTATATTTATAGATCAGTATTCACGATCCTGAACAAATTGTAATAATATGTAGGTCTTAACAAACAATAAACGAATGTCGAATAGGTTCTAGCACGTCGACACTCTTAGCCCCTTCATATATTATGTTTATAGATAGTAGATAGGTTACTTTATTCACCTTAAGTTAAAATATGATTACAAGGTAAAGTTTCATAAATATGAACATAATATACGCTTATTTTTATTTCATTACAATACCTATCTAAAGATTTTAGATTTATATTTTATATTTTAATTTCATTATTTTTATATTAATTTGTAATAGTATAGTGCCAAACTGTATTTTAAAGCAAACACCACTGAGTATTACAAAACAAACAATATTATAAACACACATAATTTATATTTCATTTTTGTACCAAATAAATAAAATAATTAGAATACTTGCAATTAATGTATATAAAAATATAATTTAATTTGTTTGTTTATAAATTACTAATAAAACAACATTATATTTTGTGGAATACCTACTGTAAAAAAAAATCCGAATGGAATATAATTAATTTTTTATAATATACCTACAGTAAGTATTCATATTATAATAATATGAAAGTTGATGTTATACACAAAACTAAAATATTATTGATTATCAAAAATGTACATTTATTAAATTAAAAAAAAAAAAATAACAAAGTTATGAACAATAATATTACACGAATGCAAAATACATATATTAAAATATGTTTGAAATCAGTTAATTTTTAATAAAATATAAAATACATTATTATAGAAATGTTTACTATAGTGATGAATTACATTTGAAACAAAAAAAGTTTTATAATAATATGAAATTAGGTACCTATTAATATTAATGTGATAACAAATTTTATTCTATCAACCAAGATTTAAATTATAAAATTATTTATAAATATTAAAAATACATTTAATAATGATAATTTTGGTTTACAATATATTATAAACAATTAATATAATTCTTTATTTACTTGTTATGTAGCCATCTGACTATACTTTAGGATTTTGATCTATCGTCTTCATCAGATTCTACATATCTTTTTGCGTCTGATACAATATATGTATCGAATATGTGGTTGCATGGTCAGTATCAATATGTTTTTTACACTCAAATAAGTTAGGAACATTCATAACAAATGTTAGGCAACTTATAGGTGCTTATCTCTCATCGACATAAATATGTGCAAATTCATTAGGTTTAAAAGTATCATAATGTACTTTTTTTGAATTATCTGTGACCTCAGCATTAGCTTTAGGTGGTAACCATATGGTATTTGCTCGTTTTTCACCCAGGTTATTTTCATGTTATTTAATAATTTGTGCATAAATAATTATTTTTGATGTTGAATGACATGAATCATTTGCTTAAGATACAATATCACCTACAGTCTAAAGTTTATTCATAAATCAATGGAGTTTAGTCTCGCGTACCTACCTAAAGTGTATGGACAGGGAATATCATATGATTCAGATGAAGAATGTATATTTTTGTGTGGTTAAGTTTTTTTTTTTTAATTTGTCCTGATCCATTACAATTTGAAGGAGCTTTTTTGATCTTGATAAATACATAATATCAGTCAACAATGTTTGTTGGTTTGCATTCAAACTAAAACAAAAACTGCTAATAAACCTATGTAGTATTTGATAAATATTTATTTATTTATTTATTTTACTCTTAATAAAAACTAGATAATTAAACATTCAACTTTTCAAAAATCAAAATAAATAATATTAATAATTAGTATCTATAATAGGTAGATACTGATAAAAGTAAAAACCAAAATTAAGAAACATCATTGACAAATAAATTATAATGTGAACTGCACACTACAATAATTAATAGTTCAGCTTCAGTTATGTTTCAGTGTTGTAAATAATTATAATTGTTTAGACTTCATCTTTGACACTTTATAAGACTGATAATATATTATATGGAGGTACACTTTAGGAGGTATATACTATCTCTATAATATATGTATATCAACAATTCATAATTTTGGTTTTTGACTGGTGAATGGCA
Organism: Aphis craccivora; assembly: GCA_009835225.1. Classification (NCBI taxonomy): domain Eukaryota; kingdom Metazoa; phylum Arthropoda; class Insecta; order Hemiptera; family Aphididae; genus Aphis; species Aphis craccivora. Next base: position 2,976 of record VUJU01006504.1, read on the forward strand.
ATAATATAAGTTCATTAAATAAAATGTCATACCGAATCATTTAGTAGTGCCATTTGTATTTGTGTGTGGAAAATACGTATCTATAAAATATAAATTACAATATATTTTTTAACAACATGCAGGCACGTACACAGAATAACATTTCGTGGGGGGGGGTTACAAAATATAGCAATACAAATTGTACAGCAACATATAAATTAATTTCTTCCTACTTACTCATTATTTTTAATGTGACAATTATTATGCTAAATATTCAAAGTTTATGTACCTATGTCATTTGTTCAGTGTTCAGAAGTATATTTAGGAAATAGAAATATTTGAAATAATAATTGTAATACAAATCAATAAAACTTTAAATAATATGTATTATGAACAGAACAGAAATGTATTTGATGATTATATATTTATATGCACATACAATTAGGTACCTAGGTATATTAAAATTTTAAGTATAAATAGATGAAAAAAATCAAAAAATGTATATATTTTATAGGTATATAAAAAAAATAAAAACTTAAGTATAAAATCCCATTTTCGTGGTAACATTGCAAATCTATCGATAATTTCTTCCACATTTAAATCAACATTTCGGTATATGTTTAGTAAGGCCAATCCAGTAAGTCGCGTTTCTCCCATATTGTTTCGTAAGTATATTTTTAGTCTCCGTAGAGTTGAGAATGACCGTTCAGCAGTAACAGTTGTAACAGGTAATGTGTCCATAATTGTCAAAAGACTGTGAATTTTTGGGAATAAATTTGGTTATTTAATCAGTTTTCATAAGGTTAGAACTCGCAAAATTAACCATAACACTATCGCACTCGTTACTCCTACCTATATTATAACCGTTCAAATACCGAACACAGACTAAAACTAAACGATCGTCATCGTTTAATGATTTTTTTATAGTAGTTTAGCAATTGAATAGAAATTTTTGGTGACCGATCGAGTACGGAAATAAGATAAGATAAAATTATTCACAAAATATGAGTTTTCTAGGTACATCGCAAATCGCAACTATTATACAGTTCTGTGTTAGTGCGTAGTTATCAGTATAATCACCTCGATCATTGACTATAATACTACCTATAACTATAACCTGACTAATAAACAGAGAAAACCAGTCAACAGCTAATTATAAAAATATTTTATAATAATAGGAATATAATAAATTTAATTTTAAAGAAATTATTTCGGGGGGGGGGGTTGAACCCCAAAAACCCACACCTATATACGTGCCTGATAACATGTAATATGATGATAAACGTGTTTATTCTTCTTATTTATTAAGTAGGTAGGTATATCAAATATGTATTATGTAATGTGACAAAAATCCTGGAGAAAAACACAAGAATTCAATATTACAAACAATCATATACAAATAATTGCTAAAAAATGATTATGATATTAAATAAGGCTTTTAAGGTTTAATAAAATTTCATGTTGATATATTTGTAAGCGCCGCGACAAATGATCATCGATACCTGTTACCTATTTGGCATTCGCCGGGCAACGGCACCTTTTTAATCTCTTCTTCCGTTTTCCCCTCACTCTACCAGGGGCGGATCCAGAAATGTTTTACGGAGGGGGCGCAAAATTTAAAAGTTTAAAAAAATTAAAAGTTTACGTATAATTGTTTATCATCGATGGCAATCGATCGAACGCAATTTAGTTGTAACATAGTAACACACTTACACAGTAGTCACTACACAATAAAATATATAAAATGATATTATTTTATTTTTCGTAATTCTATAATACTGTAATATGTTAGTAATTGTAATGAACCACGAAAATAATTAAAAACCCAATATATTATATACATGACACAAACCTATTTTAGGGATTTGGGGGGGGGGGGCGTGTGCCCCCTTCGCCCCCCTTGGATCCGCGCCTGCACTCTAATCCGTCTTTTATGTTTTTCATTGTTTATATATTATAATATTATTCTTCTATCTATGTATATTTATTCTCTTTGTTTCCTATTATATTATTTAATTATTGGTTGGCTTTGCGGTTGTATATTATCATATGTTATTTCTTATTATTGTTATTATTCTGCGGCCAACGCAATTTTTTTCTAAAATCATTAATTTATTGTGTTACGTACGTTTTGATTGTTCTCTCTCCCACTATTGCAGCGTTGGTGTCTCATATATTTTGTTTGTTTTTTGATACTCAATTGTAAAATCGCATTGAGCGCAATAATTGAATTATTCTTATTATTAGTATTTCGTGATCCATTACTCACGGATTACCCTATTATTGTTATTATACCTCTTCATGATGAGGGCAAATAAACTGATCCGACCACGACACATATCGTAAGTTATTTTCAATTTTAACACCTCATTCACCCAAGGTTAGCATCCTAGCATGCTAAGCATCCTAGTCAGCGTCTCCCGACTACTGTGTGTCGCTGTTCCACCATCACGTCATCAGCATCTACATTATCACCGCGTAAGTCCGCCAGCAACTAATCCGTTGGGTGAGTGTGAGAGGCCGCCCAGGTCGTCGAGTTCGATCAACTGACTAGCATCGGACCCGGACCTCAATAATTATTAAGGTTAATTTTAAGTTGTGTCCCTACTTGTATACTATGTGGTCATTGCACCAGACCGGATCGATCACAGAGTTCCCTCTCCATAACTAAACTGCATCATCCTAATTCCCGTAATACTAGATCACCCCGTGTCGTCGCGTACAAAGAATTGCCTATTCGTGCTATACGAGGCGTAGGCAAGTAATTAGCCTATTTAGCACACAGGCGGCGTATAGTGTAGGCAGTGGTCAGTTTAGGTTATTTTTATATCGTTTTGCCTCCGTTGATATTATTATTGAGCGTATACAATATTGGTTATATAAAAATAATATTGTCTACAAGAAGAGTAAAATTTAGAAATTAATGAATAATATTATTTTATTTTTTACGAAAGACGTAACATAAAACCTTTCTTTTTATAAAGTAAAGATTATACTTAATATGTCCGTATTGAATTTTGATAAAGCTAAAAAACATATTAATACATATTAATATTACATTATAAAAACTGCAAAAATACACAATTTCAATTAGGTATGTATCATTATTTAATTTAATCATTATTTATATGTAATATATTATAGATACATTAACATAATATTGTCACTATATTAAACTTATTAAAGAAACTTTATTTAATGAAATTGAATTGTAAATTTACCATAAAGTACATGGGTAGCGCACCAAGCATTGTATTTAGCGTAAATATTAATATAATATGTCTTTAATCTAGTATTATATATTTTGGAAGTCAATTCATATAGTGAATAGTGATAATCTGATAACTGATTATGATAAAAACGGGTAATTATTAATTAAAAGCATGCAATAAAAATAAAAAAACAATTATATTCTAAGATTCTTAAACTGATCGTTCACTACAATTTTCAAAAGTTATATCATTGCCATTAGCCAGTCAAAACAATGAAATGTAAAAGTGAACACAATAACATAATAATTAAATAATATGTCCATTATATTTCTGTTTGAAACTTATGTAATTCTAAACAATAAACATACTTATTTTCTATCCATAATTTTGTATAATAATACACACTCTAAATTATTAATAAATAAATCATTAAATTTTCAATTCACACATTTGAAACTATTACCATTAGCCTATAAATTTAATTTTACAAATCTGTTAGGTAAACTGTATCTAAACAATTTCCATTTTGCAATTTGCTAATGCTAAAATACATTATTTTATGTTATGTTATCAGTTATCGCACTGAATTTTAATGAATCTTTAATAAATCATTTAATTTTCATCACACACATTTGAAACTGTTACCATTAGTTTCAAAATTTAATTTAACAAATCAGTTATATTACTTAAAATAAAACATTTCTATTGTGGTATTTTCTAATGCTAAAAAAAAATATTTTATGTTATATTGTAAATACTCAATTTAAATTTTTTAGACGTTCATATATCATTTTATAGTATAAAAACCTTATTTTATATTATAATTCTGTGTGAAACAAAAAACTTATTCACTGTTTCAAAATATTTTTAAAAAATCATAAAAGATGTAGTATAATATGATATTCTTATATTTTTATGAAAATCAAAAAATACATAGGTACAATTTTTTATATGCATCTAAAGTACTATAGTATAACATTTTATAAATTTCAACAAATCACGAAATTTTCCAACCACAATTATTTTGTTATAAGCAATTAATAAAATGTTAAATTTTTATAGTTAAGATATGAATAATTATGTTCCTTTGTCTGGCTCGATGTCTCCCATTATAAATATATATATAGTTCCTTTGGGCCATTTTTTTGCGTCTCATGGATTATATAATAACTATACTTAATTTATATTACCTTTATTTGTCAACACATTCGATAGACCTTCACACTGTTTTACATCAAAACTGTTTGTTCTCCCAGAGCTAACTGCCATCCGAACTGCGTAATCCCAAGGCATTAACATGTGTACATAGTTATATATATATATGTATGTACGATACATTTATAGCTACCTATATACATCGATATCAACAAAGGTATACATCAGTGCTCACCAAGCAGTCGAATAAATTTTATCGTTTTATATTATTATTACGAAGAAACAATAAATAATTATTCTTCGGAGCTAACACATTTTTTTTCTTTGCCCTTTGCTCATCACACAAATCTCTTCCTAAAGACTTAAATTATCTTTGATGTAGTTTAACCAGGGACTTTAAATTTCAAATGTAGTTTACTTTTTTGAAAAGGTTGATGACCCCTGTTGTACATCGAAGAATTTACCACGGCTTAAACACCGGACATGCTTCGAAAGAATGTACTCTGTACATGAACGAGAGATACCACTGGTATGCACATGGCAGGTAGATATAGAGAAAATAATAAAATAATATAAAAACTAAAAAGGTCATTTTTTATGATATATTTATTAAATGTTTATTATTTGTTATAGCAGATTCAGGTAGGTACCTATTCAGTATTCAATATCTCGTAGTTCGTACGATGTATTGGTATCATGATATGCACCCAAATATTTTTTATTTTAGGCATACCATCATAACAATTACGAAGATAAAACACAATTTAATATTAAATATGCTTTATGATCGATACCTACAAAAAGTTATGTGAATATTTATGATTGTATGTATTTTATTTATCGTTATTAATATCAATGCTCAAAATTACATTGATGTGATTTTTACTTGATCTTGATACTTTATACTTTAGTTGTTCACACATTAGGTGATGATATTTCTAATGCTACCTACAATTTATTATTCAATAGACTATTTGACTATAATCTTCAAATATGACAATGTAAGTAGTTATATAGTTTAATTGTAAAAGACGGTTCATATCCTTACAAGGTTATTTTAATGTAAATAGTGTAACCTTGAGAATATAATACATAGGTATTTATCAATATAATTATAAAATAAAATGATTAATTAATGTACATTGTATGATGTATTGATATCAATATATCATGACAATATGTTAAATAAACTTATGACTGTATTAATAGTTTTAATAGAAGCGTAGTATACAAATTATTTTAGACAAATGTTGTTAAATTATGTGGATATAAATATATAATTTGGTGGAAACGGATATTGATGAAAAAAATGAAAGGTCGTACAACTTGGTGGAAACGTGTTAACGTAACCCTCAATAATATTTATTATTTTTTACATGAATTATTTTATTTGATCAATTGATTCAAGGACAAATATATTATAATGACTCTTATTAGGTATTTAAGCACTTCAATCACTGAACTAGAATATTAAAATTTTTTATAACTAATAAGCACTCGCAGACGTACAGTCGTCATGTCCACATCGACTTATTACGCTCCGTTAATTATTAAAGATAAATAACATCATTGCGTCAGTACCGGTGTTTATTCTATATTCACGGATTCGTCTTGATCGCTGTTTTACAACGGTCTCACCCACTCGCCCATCCGGGGCTGGACCCCTCGGAAATCATCAAAAAAAAAAAAAAAACGAAATCATACTACAATACGGTAAGCGACCAAAATTATTTATTTACGGAACTCCTGTAGGTTACTCCCGTGCAATCTAATCGCATTACGTCCTTATCGCATCCAACACGCGACCCGTCCTCAATCATTACCGTATCTTACTTACCACCAACATGGTGTTATCTAATAAAAATAAAACAGTTTCTCCTCTCATTATTCCGAAATCACGTATACAGAGCGCGCCAAATCAATCTACCGTAAATATACAGGAAGACAATAGCAATGACGGATGGACAACTCCGACGCAGCCCAAACGCAATCAAACCTCTCCAAATGTATCACCAAAATCAAACAAACAGTTTATAACTCCAAATCGCTTCGCACTATTCTCAAATCAGCACGATCAAACCAACTCAAATCCAACAGTGTCTGTTCCCGATATCTCTATGGACGGTACCCACCCAGTTCCAGTTCCAAAACCTCCACCCCCAATATTTATTCGATTAGTTAACGACTTCAAGTCTTTCTGCACAACCATTCACTCGATCACCAATGGTGAAGCTTTTACCTGTAAAAGTTCTACTAATGGACTCAAACTATCAACCAGCACTCCTACTTCTTATAGAAATGTGATTAAATTTCTTAAGGACAGTAAAGCCGACTTCCACACTTATCAGCCAAAGCAAGAAAGAGCCTATAGAATAGTCGTTAGAAATCTACACCACACAACAAGTATTTCAGATATTGAACAAGAATTACTCTCTCACGGCCACACCATCAGAAACATAACCAATGTTCTCCAGTATAACACTAAGCGCCCTCTCCCTCTATTTTTTATAGACCTGGAGCAGGCCGACAATAATAAAGAAGTTTTTAAAATCGAATTTTTATGCTACTCTAAAATTAAAATAGAAGAACCACGCGTAAAACGTCATATTGTCCAGTGTCTCCGTTGCCAAGACTATGGCCATACAAAATCTTATTTTAACCATTCTCCTAACTGTGTCCGCTGTGGGGAGCAACACCTTTCAGAAACCTGCCAAAAACCTACAAATCAACCACCCAAATGTGTCCTATGCAAAGGCGAACATCCAGCTAATTACAGGGGATGTCCTAAACACAAGGAAATCCAATCCTCTCAACTACATCGTCTCAAGACATCTCAA
>VUJU01006505.1:0-10158 GCA_009835225.1 Aphis craccivora
TTTCGACTAGTTATGCTGTACACAGACACAAAAAAAAAACAAAAAAAAAAAAAAAACATACATCATTGTAAAATCAATACATTCTTCACTCCGTTCAGAATCTAAAATTGTAACAATGTTTTTAAAATATTTTTCAACTGTGATAAAATTAACTTGGGTATTGTATATCTTGTAATTTGTAAGTATTCAACTTTCAAGCTCTTTTAATTACAAATACAAATATTATCATACATCAATCAACTGTACAAATCTATTCTAAAATGTTAAATGAGTAGAAAAAAAAATCATATGTCTTTAAATAGCACAAATAAATCCAAAATATTTTTGAAAGTATATTTATATAATTTTAAGAAAATGCTTAGAAAATAGATATTTGCAGAGACGTATTTGTGAATTTTGCGCCCCAGGTTATCCGGGTGCCATTACTTTTTTTTATCACCTAATTGACCTAGGTACCGTATTATATTAAAATGCTCTCCAAAATTTGCCGCCTCTAAAAATTTACCATCCGGGACCCAAGCCCCCTCCCAAATACGTGACTTGATATTTAATAAATACCTAATATAAGTCTCTATAATCTATACAGTTATTCAACCGAAAGTCAAGAAAGAAGTAAAAATTGGAATATTTTAAATAAATATACCTAATCAGTAATTAGTAAACACTCTATATGAAATGATATGAATGATATGATATAAACGTTTAAAAAATATAGGTATAATAATAAAAAAGTTTAAAAAAAATAAATTAAATTAATTTTTAAGGCTTTAACTTAATATTTTGAAATATAGCTTTTAAGAAATCGTTATGTTTTATTTTATTTTCCCTAAAACGAGTGTATATCTAAGCATAATTTATCATCATACAGATTACAGAGTAATTATATACGTTTTGTTTAAAATATTCCAATTTGTACTATTTTTCCCCCGAGACATTTTCAGACTTTTTTCCCCCGAGACTTTCTAATCGATTTTGTAAAAAATTCCAGTTTTTCAAATTTTTTTTTCAGAATAATTGTTAAAAAAGATAGTGGGAAATACTAATTTTTTGTTTTAACTCCATAAAAGTAACATTTTTTTTTGTAAATCCAATTTACTACTAGAAACAGAACAAATCTACCCTTTAAATTAAAATCAAAGCATTTTTTTACCAATACAATTAAACGCGTGAAAAAAAAAATTAAAACTCAGTAATGAAACGTTATCCATCTGCTCTGAATTCAAAAGTACTAAATACCTACAAAGTACAAGTATTGTATTATTATTGTAATAGTTAAATTATATAAGTAAATAAAAACCTGTTATCAGCTGTTTATTATCTAAGTTTCATGAAGATCAGCTGTTGGGTTGCAATTCGATTATCTATTTGCGTTTTTTTTATACCTATTCGGCTACAATACTATAGTTCGTGCTCGACACCTATATCGTATTATCGTCACTCATCTTCATATTGTTTATCACGATCACGATTTACATTTAAACTTAGATCATATACTATAGTATATGATCTAAGCATTTAAATTAATATTTTTCAATTATCTTATATTATCTTATCTACAAATTTTATCTTTTTAGTATCTAACTCAGTAGTCAGTACCTACTACCTACTCACAATCGATCGGTTACAACTTATAATGGTATGTAATGGTAGTAGGTAAGTTAATATTATGTCCTATGTCCATTTCAAATACATAAAAATGTTTATTTTATCTTACTTATTGTGAGTAGATAATTATTTTTTGTGGTTATTATTATAAAAAAAATTTTTTGTCCAGGACTAACTGTCATCAACATAGCTATAACACAAAATAATTTAATGATTTGCGATATTATTATATTTCTACGAGGACAATTATGAACGATACATCAGAAAGCAGTAAGCTATAGACAAAATTATAATTAATAGACATTCCCAGTTTCCTCCATAAAACCATCCAACATGATCATGTACATATTTTGTTTCAATTGTTTTTATGAGTATAAGTGTTTAGTGTTCAGTACTATTGTTTACATGTTTTAATATAGTAGGTATGTTATTTTGCAACTATAGAATTAATATTGAATAATATTTCCAGTGTTAAAAGTATCTTTATGGCTCTATAAATATTAGATAGTAACATATTGGAATATAATTTTAAGGTAAAATTACAACTTTTAATAGTTTACTTTAAATTTTTTTCTAGATTCCATAAGCAAGTAGCAATTTATTTTAGTTTCTATGGCCAAGAGTTTAATTATAAACTTAATAGCTTCATATAATGTCCTTATATATACCACCTTCTATTAAAAAAAAAAAAAACTAAAAATTTGTTTTAAAGAATTTTGTAAATTAAAATATAAAATATTTTTTTCTATGTGTACATCCTCCTGCATTAAAATAAAACAATAGTTGATACCTAATTAATTTTTATTAATAATTTTAATTAAAATAAATATTAATACTATCATTATTTATAAATTGGGAATATTTTTTATGTATTGATTAGATTATGAAATGCTTCAAGCATTATATGATTACAAAGATACCTCTTCAGAAAGAACATTGGATTTCAAAATGAATGATGAGTTTTTCATTTATCGAGATGTTGCCGATAAAAAGAGTTGGTGTTTAGTTATCAACGATACTGGTGATTTAGGATACGTACCATATAATTATGTTAAAACCATTTATGTAAGTAAATTAAACTATTATTAATGATATATTTAATTAACTGTTTAAATGGTTTCAGGTAAAGGATACTCATGTATTAAATTTTTTAGACAAATGCCTGTCAACAGTTCAACAAAAACTTGATGTAAATGATAATTGTTCTGCTAAATATAAGTTATACGAATCATTATTGAGACGACAAAAGAAATTTAAACAGAAACTTTCTTATAATACACTGGATACTCCTATAGAATGTAAAACTGTTGATAAGGTATTACTTTGAATATTACTGTTTTCTTATTGGTATTTTTCAATTTATAAATTTAATTATTTAAATAATGTGGGTTAAAGATTAAACTCTGATACTTACCTATGTATAATTGTAAATGATAAGATTTATAAACACAAGTTTTTTATTATGTTTTTAGGGTAATCAATCTGAAGTATATGATAAAATATTAGATGAAACTAAAAATAGTATAGGCGTCTCAAATAAATCAAAAGAGATAACTATTCCAGATGTTTATGAAGTAGTGCAGCAAGTACGAATTAATGTTAAACGTTTAATTGTTGGGTATTTATTTCTACACAATACAAACTATTAAACTAATATTAAACAGTATCTATAACATCAATACTTATATTCATTGATACAAATGTTAAAACTTAAGTTATAATACTATCAAGCATTAAAAAAAAAATCCAAAGACAAAATTATAAAAATTAACATTGTGTGCAATATAATAATATTTAGTAATTGTTAGTTTAAAGAGTTCAAACAAATTGCTATGTTTCAAAATTCCTTGAAAAATTTTTAATTACTAACAAAAAAAATGTTTTCAGGTTAGAAATCATACAGGATTGTCTTACAATTTTTCTCAAGTTGCTGTTTCTGTTGTGATTCAATATCTGTCTGATCTAGTTGATGAATCTGCAAAATCTAGTCTCAATGGTATACGTGAAATTATCGATGCTTTTCCTCCTACAAGTGCAACATTGCCAGTAGAATGTTTGGAAAATACCAAAGATGGAAAATGCATGCAACAGTTATTGGAATACTTAACAGCAGTTAAAGAAGATTCACAACAACGTTCATGGCAAATCTTTGATGATCATGTTCAAATTGAAGACTGTTTAATACAGCTCACGAGTATCTTGGTAATGCATTATTTTTATTTATTTATTAAGTTGAGCATATTATAAAATATTATATCAGTTGAACATTAAAAAAAAAATTTTACAATTTGTGTAAATTACATATTTTACATTTATTCCAATAAGTAATTTTTTTTTATAATATATTTATATTGTATAATATTTATGATTTATTTATATTAAAGATCATATAAAGCAAAATATGTTTTTATAATATTCAATATTTTTTTAATGTTTAATTTAAAATTTTTATTTTTGATATTCGATTTAATTAATTTATTATTTTAAAAATCAGGATATTAGAGTATGTATTAATTTTGTAAGATCTACTTGGGTATCGGCATATAAAAGTATTTAAAAAAGTTCCGAGTTAGAATAAACATTTTTCATTTTATACTTTTAAATAATAATTTGAAATGATAGGAATCCTAACGGTCACAAAATTAACAGCATATATTTTTTTATAATAATATTATTTTTTTTTTTTTATCATAGAAAAATGCAGATCCAATGGTCATTAATCATATTTTAAAAATTGATCAATATACATCAATTGATAGTTTATTAGAATATTACCAAATGGAATTACGATGGGTGATTAAAAAACAGTTGCTTAATATATTTTCAGAACTATGTAAACTCAATTTTGTTGTGGTTGAAATTATAATTAATTCCATACTACCAATGGAATTAGCAAGGTATTTGTTATTTAATCATTTAATTTTTTTAGTAAATATTTAAAATCTACTTAAATAATTTTATACCTATTTATGACTATGCATTAGTTTATTTTTAAGTAATAATTGTTTTTATTGAACTATTTAGTTTTATTATTATGTACCTATTGGTTTTCTTTCTCTGGCCTATACTAATTGTAGATCATTTGCATTCAGTTAAAGTGTAGAATCAATCATGTGTTATTAGCTAAAGTATTAGGCTGAATTGACTAATTATCATATTTAATATCATATTACAGTGAAATTTTCATTAAACGAACTTCCATTAAATAAAATGTTCTATTTAACAAATTATTTTTGAGAATCATGACCTTCATTGTTATTATGCATTGATTCTGTTTAAGAAATTCTTCTATAATACAATTGTTTTTTTGTTCTCATGACACATCGTTAAATAGAAGTTTCACTGTAATAGTATTTGTATGTTAACTTTTTTATGATATTTTTATTTATGCAAATTATGAATATACAAAATAGTACAATTTAATAATACTTTTAAACTCTAGAAAAATTAAAATATTGTATTAATACCATTGTATTAACATAGATAATGTTATTCACTTTAAGCTTAATAAAAAGTATTAAAAAGGTATTACTCCATTGAATATGCTGTATGTAAAGAGGTCACTCTAGTACAATAAGGAAGCAGTAAAGGCCAAAGGAGGGTATACATAGGATTGGTTTTACTGTCTTTGAATAAGTTGTTGACGAAAAAACATTACAATTATTTTCATTGGGTCTTGAAATTTTGCTAGCTATTAGAATTATTACTGCAGATACTATGGTCTATGTTTGTTAAGGAATTTGTTAGCATGTTCTTACTCATTGGAATTAAAAAAAAAAAAAAACTTATTAAATAATTATATTATAACCATAAGTAATTGACCTCACATTTAAATTAAAAATATAGTTGATCTTTTTTGACTTATGTACACCTAAAACACTTCATTATTTTCTTAATATTTTTTTAATAATGTGGACTACATTATTGAAATTAGAATCTAAAAAATTAATACTAATTAATCAAATATTGTAAAATATTTATTTGAACTTTTTACTACATTATTGAGGCTAATATATAATAATATATAAATTATATATATATATTGGCGATGTTTTAGCACTGCTAATGAAAATGTATTATTTAATATTGATGTATTGTTTATTTTTATTATAAAAATTTACGTATACTTACTGATTTATATTGAAAATTTTAATTTGGAATGAAATATGTTTAGAGATATACAAAATAACAAAGATGATTTAAGCAAACAAGTCATTCTTGCTGAATTTCTAACACTCATTTTATCAGTTGGAGAGACTTTACCTATTTCTTGCTTTGGTAAAACATTTAATTTAGATTCATCTACAAAGCTTCTAATACATAATTATTAATTTTGCAGAATATATGAATGTGGATTTTGTCACAAAAATACTAAGTGATATAGAAGACAATGAACTGAAATCTCCTAATGATGAAAAAAAGACTGAATGCATGATAAATTTATTGTTGTCTTATAATCTTCAATTTTCAAAAATTGAATCAAACACAACTTTAAAAGGATTAGCTCAAAGAAACAATGCTAAAGTACTTACTGAAAATTTGTTGATTTTATTTAATACTGAAAGTAAGTATAACAATTTTTTAACAATGGCAGATATATGTTAACCACATAAATTTAATAATACTATTGATATGTAACATCAATGCAATAGAATTGTCTACCTACAATGTTATTTAATTTATGACTAAATACATATATATATTATATATAGTTATAAAATATACATTTTAATAGAAGATCCAGTACAAGTTTTAAAATTGAAGAAAAAGCCAAAAAATTCTGTTGAAAAAATGTTAAATGACATTCTTGCTGACTCAAAAACTGCTAAACTATTTTACGTTAATGATATAGAAGTTTTAATTGATATTATTATACGGCAATTATTGAATATTCCGTCTGAAGAAAAGGTAATGAATTAAAATTTTTTGTTTTTAACTATGTACATAATTGTCAGTCAATAATTCATAATTGTTTTGTTTTATCATGTCAAGGCCCGTACTTCATACTTGGAACTTTGTAAGAATGTAATTTTTAATACAGAATATTTAGACGGAAGACATAAATTATCAGATCTGAATAATTGTCTTCAAGAAATTCTTGCAGATGATAGTTCATGCACAAAAGACCAAGATGTTTGTATTATTAAGGAAATTTATTTAAAATATCCAGAATTGTTGAAATAAAACTGTCTAAAAATATATTTATTACTAAAATGTAATAGTCTGCTTACTTGCTATGTTGAGTATTAATCAAAATGCTAAATGTGCTTGCAACAATGTTGTGATAATTATTCCTATATTATGTTATTTGTATGTGCCAAATATTCTTTTAAATCTTTTTATTAATATTAAAATTTAGATTATTCTTCTTTTAGCTTATAGCTTTATTCTATGTTACAATAAATTTTAATATTTTAAAATTTTGTTTCATAATTAAATATTTTATAATATTAAATATATATTATTTATTGATATTAAACTTTCTATGTATTCACGTTTGTTAAATTTACCTTTTACCTATATTAAATAAATAAATCTATATATAATATATGTATATGTATTTGTTATATATTACTTATTATAGATTTTAGTTTATCAATAAAAAAAAATGGACTGAATTATAACAAAAACATTAAGCATTATATTATACAACAGCTCTCATTTATTAATAAGTGATTTAAAAATGAGAATGGTTAATCAGATGACAAGCTACAAGCACACAATGATGATTGATGATGCCAACAACAACTCACATAGGAACATTTAAATAGTTAGATATTTATATTATATAATTTTTGCCACCATTTTATATCAAATGTTTTTTTGTTTTACCTACTTATTTTTTCCTGATAAGAACTACTACTTTTTCTTGTTAATTGTTTGGCAGATAATTTTTTGAAAACTTTGATTTAGATCAGCGGCGTATTTACGGGGGGGATTTGGGGGATCAATCCTCCCCTTGGTCTCTATTATTAAATAATGTTCTTACAATGTCCGGTTAAAGTTTACGGACACTTAACCGACGGAATTCTGCCGGTAATGTAATCTGTTATCAGTTGGTTAGCGTTAACCAACACTTTACCGGACATTGTAAGAACGGCCCTTAGTGTATTTTTCATTTTTGTAAAGAAAGTATGAAAAAAAAATCAGTTAAAAGGTTATTAATAGCCTGTTATTAGGCACTCCGTTGCCATTGAAATACCGTCGCAGCTAGTGCGGAGAGTTTGTGCGATTTCTATCCAATTCTTATTTTATCATGATGTCTGTAGCCTGTACACAGAATAGATACAATGGCAGTACTGCTATCAAATACTATAGATGATCATCTACAGTATTTGCTGCTATTTTATCTCGTCACTATTGTTCAGTGAACTAGTTTGTTAGTGAACGACTCATTTCTCTTTAATAACATTGTATGTATGCATAGACTTATATTGCATAATATCACATTACATAGGTAATGAAAAAGGTTTTAATAAAACATTCAATAACTTATAACAATACATAATAGTTGCGGGCTTGTTATTAAATAATTTAATAACTTTTCAAATTTTTACTAAGTATTATATTAATTAATAGAATAATTTTAATGATCTTTTGTTTTAAATATTTTTTTTTTTATATATGATAATAATTAATTTTCAGTTCTCGTAATAGTATGTATGTATTTATGCTATTATGGTTGCTTAAGCCCAAAAGAATTATATGAACTCAGATAAATTATAGAAATAAAATATGATGAAAACTAACATAATATGCATAATACTGTAAATATCATGTAATTACCTCTCCAAAAGACCAAAAACATAGATAAATATATTTAGATAAATTTTTTTACGAGCTATTATATTATTATATCGCTAAATAATCTTGTATTAAACCTAATCATTTTAATTATTACATTATTGTTTGTTTTAGAGAAAAGTATAAAGACCTCTTAAAAGCTGCATGTTGTGAAGTACTCAGTTATACCAGCAATGACGAGATTAATGCTTATGTTCTAAGGTAACATATTATAAAAAAGCGTTTTAATTAAATCTGAAATTTAAGTTAAAAACATTTATTGATTAGTTTTTTAATTATTATAAAGGATACTTTGTATATTAAAATTAATATAATATAAATAAAGTGCTTTAATTTTAACTCCCTTTCCTTACCTAAAGACTAGTCTGTATATTATTATATTGTCATTGCTTTCAAATTAATTTTATTATAATTTGGTTTATGTACTTTATTTAGAATTTGGTATTGAATATAAGGTTTAAATATCTTACATATATCCCAAATTTTATCAGAATGTGTTGATATTTGTATCATCATATTATCTATACTCTATAGTTTTAATTTTTTAGTACCTATAAAATGCATATTTCAGAATTTTTTTAGCATAATAGGTGCATGCTAATTTATGCAATTTTAATGCATGAATATTAAACTTACAAGCCCTGATGATAAAGAAAATATCAACGTTTTATTTTTATATTCTTAAATAAAGTAAAAAGATCTAATCAAACCACAAATCTATTAGATTAAACTTATTGCCTCAATGCTACTGATATAACATTTTTCATTATATAGTATAATATATATATACTGTTCTTATAACTAAAATAATTTATAGAATTTGTTATTTTCAGTGAAAGTAGCATGTTTGTTACAAAACGCCGGTTCATATTGAAGACTTGTGGTACAACAACTCCGATAGAATGCATTAAACCATTACTGATCAACGTGCATGAATTCACTGGATTTGATGAAGTGGAAGATGTGTTTTATTCTCGTAAAAACTTTGAACGTCCCGAACTTCAAAAAGATACATATCGCAACTTTAAATTAGAAATTGAATCCTTAAATATCATATTTAAAGGAAGTATGTAAATATTATACTTTAGTAGCTAATACAATACAATCAATACAATTTGTTATTAAAACATGTTCTACAGCTGGAGTGGCTAGGTGTTTGCGTTCATCAAAAACAGATGATTCTTGGTATTTATATGCTCTACATCCAGTTGAATGCTTTGGAAAAGAAAAACAAAATCCTGATCAAACATTGGAGATACTCATGACAAATTTGGATCCACATGTTATGCAAATATTCACTAAAGAACAGTCAGCTAATGCAAGTCAAGCTACTCAGGTACAATAAACATAACAGTTAAAATAAATTTAAATTAACTCAAATAATCAGTTTTGTTTTTGAACATTATTTTAGGATTCTGGAATATCGGAATTATTGCCTAATATGAAAATTGATAATTTTTTGTTTTATCCTTGTGGATATTCTATGAATGGTGTTGCAAAAGAGGTAAGATTGTATCAAAACTAGTTTTAATTATTCATTTGCTTAAAAATGATTACTTTTTATTATTCTAAACCTTATAACAGTTATAACAGTCTATTTAGTACACTTTTCCACCTTACTATCGAATGCCACTACCTTATCTTACATAAATTGAAATAACTTTCTTCCGGTATTTTTCCCGTTCACTTGTTTTCCTTGACTTTCTTAATTAGTGTTCCCTCTGCTTGTCAGTCATGTCCTGCTCATTC
>VUJU01006506.1:0-10157 GCA_009835225.1 Aphis craccivora
GGATTTTACATTCCGGAATCTTACGTTCCGGTTTATTACGGTCCGGCTTTTTACATTCCGAAATTTTACGTTCCGTGTAATTACTTTCCGGACTTTTATAGCCCTCCGCTTGTACGTTATCGGTTAAACCCCAATTTTCAAGAGCCTGATACACTGCTGTTGCTTGATTTCCCCCCGTGCCAGATATAAGTTCTGGTACACCAAGCAGCTGCTCTATGCCTTTATATGATATAATTATTGGTAGGCGGTCAACCAATTTTTTTTCGGATAATGAGGGAAGAAGTTTACCATCCCAATGAACAACACATGGACCTATTTGAGATGGGTTGAAATTAACTCGAAGTGCCTCTATTCTATTTTTATGAAAACGTTGTCGAATAGAATTTACTGATGTCCGATTTATTATTAGTTCATTTATATTAATACCGAATGATTCCGCAGTTGCAAGTAATATATGAACCGCATCTCGATCACTTATCTTACACCTATCGAGTGCTGCAGCCATTTTATCAGTTATAAAATTAGTTTTACCTCTTAATTTAAATACATTTGGTTGTTCTATAACCTCTTCATCTGATATTGTGTTAAAATTGTGTTCTTCTATTTCATCAGAATCACTACTTGCAGATGAAAAAATAAGAGTCTCACTATTAACAACTCGTTCTGAAATAATTAAAAAAGATTATTTATATTTATAATATTATAAATATTAAAATCATCATTTACAAATAATCTAGGTAGGTACCTGAAATTTCCATGTCTTCATATACTCTTTTTTTTCTTTGCAACTTATTTTTCAAATTTTTTTCAATATATTCTTCAAGTTTTTGGTTTTTTCTATCTATTCCCAACAAACAACCGGGTCGTCCTTCAGTCCTTTGAGCAATTAAAAATTGTTTATCACTTTCTATTTTCATTATGTCCAAGGCACGTGCATGAGCGATATCAAAAATATCATTAAACTTATTAACGAAAATTTCTTCATTTTTTCGATCTTTGGATGATTTTCTAGTCGAATGTTTTTGTAAATTTCTCCACTCATTATATAACGACTCAACTTTTTTCAACAAGTGATATTCTTCTCTAACTGGGATACGTGCTTTTTCCCAAAATATAATGACTTCGCGGATCACTAATTTAGCACTGTCGCGTAAATTTAAATTTACTTTACGCATGTTAAAAAAGAGAACACTTAACACCTGTTTTATTGAAGGTAACTTACTACCTATAATTTGATTCGAAATATGTCCAACTAAAAATACCTTATTGAAATCACGAAGATTTATTTTTGATGACGACGCCATAATAATAAATTTAAAAAATAAGTATGTATCTAAACGAATGGTATTTGTAAACTTTGAGTAATAATTTCTTATGCAAAAAATTTAAATTGTGTTTAATACATAGGTATGTAGACAATTAATGTCAATGGTTTGTGTCAAACTGCCAAATACTTGAATGCCTTGCCTCTACTGTCACAATATAATATCATTATCGATAAAATTATCTAATCTTAAATGTAAAATATCTGCAATTTTCCGATTCCAATATAATACTCTAACGTTTTGTTTGCCGATTACCTATAGGTACTTAAATAACTATTAGATATAAAGTCGATTGGGTATAAATTAATAATATTATCTACATTTTACTCGTACGCATTGTATTATTCTCTTAAAAACGTAATTATTAATGAAACTATTGTGATTTCATAATTATAGATAGGATAGATCAATTGTATATACTTTTATTTATTTTTTTTTTTTTTAACTTAACTATGACAATAAAACATTAACTCCAATACAATTTACACTTTTTAACTTATTTTAGGAGATAAAATTTCTGATAATTTTTATACTGGATATTTTGTTTTATCACCAACCGTTATTCGAATAAATGTAAATAACCTAATAAAAATCAATTTTTTAAATAAATTAAAAATTTTGTATTTTATCATTTTTCTTAGAAAATAAATTTATAAGAAATCGTATAAATATATTTATTATTAAAAATATAAATATCTATAATTTAAATTCTATAAATTTTATCGAAAAGTGCAATATTTATTTGATAAAACTCAAAAAACGACAAAAAACCCCTATTTTGCATTTTTTAGGCCCTTTGGGGCACGCGAAGAGGGTGAACAATCATGATCAAATTCAACAAAAATTAGTTTTTTATAGTAATGAACAAAATGAGGGGGTGAGAAATTAAAAATTTGCGAGTTCAAAAATAAGGGCCACCCTAAGGTACATATACTGGCATATTCGTGCACCTGGGTTGAGTTAAATTAAAATAAGATTTTCGGAAAAAAAAGTGTACTTAGTAATTATTTCTTTATACCTACTGACAATTTATTGTTGTTTTATGTTTGATTTGTATGTTAATGGCACCATTGAATAATCCTTTTACTACATATTAATAATGTTATTATATTACTATTTACTTAAAGGTAACTTTATAGGTACTTTAAAGGTTATTAAATATACAATGACTTCGTTTAAAAATAAAATTATTCAAAGAACCAAAATAGTATAATGTATATTAATTATAATCTAATTCAAAATAGAAATGTGAAATTATGTATTACCTAGTTTATATTTTAAAGACAATTCATTTTTAACCTAATATACGCAATTTTATAACACGCAGTTTAAGTTTGATATATTTTTTTATAATTAACTGTACTCATGTAATAAAATGGAATTGTTATGTACCAATAACATTATTTAACAACAAATATTACTTTTTAATAGAATGCAATTATTTATTTATCAATTGATATATTATATAATAATATAATATTGTAATGCAATTTAATTTACATCCATTTATGGCAAGTATATTTAAAATTTCAATTTCCATATGTAAAAAATGTTAGGTAAGTATACTTCTAAATTTTTTTTTTTTGAAATATCAACTAAACTTGTTTGTTAAATGGATTTTTCCACATCATATTTGCACATCTTAGTTTTAAATTTGCTTTTGTATTTTATTTAATATTATTTTTCTTTTATATATTTGTTGTACATTATTTAACACAACTTTACTAGGATTATTTCTTAGTTTAAATGAGGATTAAAAATATCTGATATTAAAATGATTTTATTTTTCTTAAACAAATTTACCAATAAAAGTTATTAAAACATGAATATATCACTCTTTGAAATCGTAATTTAACATGTTTAAGAGTGTGCCGATGTTTCTTATTAATATGTAAATATTAAAAAAAAACATTTCCCGCGACGCCAGATAGGTACTTACTTTATGACTATTGAGTAAATAAAATTATGGTAATTTCTTACGAAAATAAATTTATATCTATTAACAACTGTGTTACAGATTAAATTATGATTAGTAAATAATGTAGTAATTAAATAATATACTTGCATAATTATTTTTAACTTGAATTTGATATATAATACATATTATTAAATAATATTACTATTATTCTATATGCGTTGTACGGCGTACGTGTGCACGTTTTTAAACATATATACTCGTATATTATGTCTTTTTATAAGACAGTATTTAATTAATATATTGCGATACTTATTGATACTTTACTTTTCCGACACTCTTTTATTGTCCAATTCTTGCTTTTTGTAATAATTTACTCACCTTATTGTATAAAAAGAATGCATAATGACACCATTGACCTAAATAATTGAGTATTTTGTCTGGAACCATACGTGTTAAAAAAAAAAAATACCGGTTTTGTTTCGCCTACTACATTATGGACCTCCATACTGCCGACAAACACATTACATATGACCCGTGTAAAAGGGAATTTGGGGAGTACACCATAGTATAGTATATACATATTACATATATATACAATATACGGAAACGATCAAAATTATTTTCTTTATACATGAAATCCAGGGGTTCTTTAGAGGCGAGAAAGTTCAAAAGTATTTACTTAAGAACAAAGTTTATTCATATAGACTCTAATCTATAGTTAGAACTTTTCTGAAATAATCTGTATACGATTTAAAAGTAAGAGCTTGAGCTTTTTAGCATATAATTTTGCTGTTTAAGTCGGTAGTTGACTATAATACAATTAGACGAAATTATAACCCCGAAAACATATCATGTTTAATATGTATATCATACTATAAGTAATGCCTACTAATTAATTTATTTATATCATAATATTAACCACATTAGTGGTGAAGGAATAGCGTTGTAAAATATATAGCTGTATAGTTGTTACTAGTGATTGTATTGTATACAATTTATCAGACGCAACTATGATGAAATTGTAAAAAAAAATATTTATTATAAGTATAATGTACTCAGTTTGTATACTGTACCTATATGTATTGTACACATTAATGATTAATACATAGTTGGTTTTAAATCTGTCCTCTGAGAGAAGAATTTATTACCTCATCCCTGTGATTTTACATGACATTCATAACATATTATAAATTTTCCAGTTTTGAAAAGACTTTTACTAATAAGCAACTGATATTAAGTTTATAATCAATATTAATTGAGTATTGTGATAAAATCACGGTGATCTGGGTCAGATCAAGTTTGTGTTAAATTATAATTCCATCTCGAATTTTCACATTAAACCTGGTAGTATTTTATCTTCTGTACATATTAAGTATCTTCAATATATACGTATTATTAAACATTATAATTATATTTAGTCAATAATTATAATTAATGATCAATGTGGATAATTGTACAAAGCAAAATAGTCAAAACAGAGTACAATGGACATTCCTATTGTATAGCATAATATTATTATTATATTTTGTTGTGTATGACAATACGTACGTCGTACATGTTTGAATCGTTTTATAAAATAAAAACCATAGGTAGTTTACATTTGATGACAAAATGATAAAATAGTGATAAAAAAAGTTATCATATCACTCACTTTCATACAAAACATCAATGAAACATCATGTGCTGCAGTCCGCTGCTGCGTTATTTTTCAAACTTTGAAAAAAAAGACTGCTAGGTACGCATTATAAAATACTATTTGGTTTTTTTTAGTATAGATAATTTTTCTGTTTTATTTATTTGTTACTTATTGACTATCACCCTAAATTAGTTTTATACTTCGTTTATATTATATAATTATAACAGTTTACTATGCTTAATCGCTTACCAGTTTTTGTATACCGTAGGGTATCACCACGTATATATTGTGTACCTACAATATGCACCTGTATGGTGTACCCGGAATCGGACTAAAAAATGTGCGCAAAACTGTGACGAACCAAATAGAAGCTCTTTCACGTAAAAATGGCATGTAATAATCCATGATGGGGCGAATTGCTTATAGGTAGTATACAACAATAGATTCCGGCAGGCATGGAGTTGGCGTTGTTGCAGGAATGTAATTCGCATTATACGTTTTAACAATAAACTCGTACCTAAACGGAGTACAACAATAGCAATATAATATATTATATTATTATTATATGCCGTGGTTTAAATTATATGTCTGGGTGTAGGTAGTTATTTTAAATGTAAAAGGATTTATTGAATATTGAACAAATTGTTTCTTTTTTAGGTACCAATGAACTTTACAAATTTAGATAATATGTTAGGTAAACAAAGTAGTAATTTTACCCAAAATCGAAAATGTATTTACACAAGTGCAGTCGTGTAATACACTGATGAATTCTAGAACTCCATGAATCTCAAAATATACTTAGTACATGTATATATTATCACTAGGGTTCGGGATTTTTGCACCAAAAATGATCGAAACATACATATAAATATACAGTCAAAACTATCGAAATAAGTTGAAAATATGTAACTAAAATCGCAAAATTTATAAAAGTATTTTTTTTTTTTTTTGTAATTGCATAAATGTCAATACTAATTGTTGTGTACTTATGAATTTTTGATCCGATGTTGTTGATACTGCTTTGCTCATTAATTCACCTAACCCAGTGTACAACTGGGTGTTGAGTATATTACTATTACAGGTCTGTTAAATATTTGAATTAAAAAATTATTAAATTTGATTCTGAGCTAGCAGAAATTATTTACTTTACTTTATAATTTCTCTTCTTTCCTAGAGTATTAAAAAAAAAAAACATTCAAATTCAAAAAGTTTCGAACCCTAATTAAAACATAATATCTTATATAACCTACGTATCTTGGTTTTATTATATTTTAATTAACGTCAAAAAATAGTATAAAGTATTATAATCAATAGGTACACAGCATAATTTTCTTAATAAAGTGAATGAAATTCTAATATTTATTATTCTGAAATTTATGCATCCGCAGACTACATTCCTGATAATTATGTATAGATAATATATGTAGATAATTATATGGATTCATAGTACCTATATTGAACTAATATTTTTTAAATTAATAAACACAATTTTAGTGTTATACAGATTAGCATGCAGTGCTTTATACCATATTTTGCTTAGTTCTTATAGACTGTTCATGTCCGTATAAGAGTATATCGTACATTATAGTATACATATAGATATAACTTTTGCGTGCTAGTACGAGTCGTACCTAACCCTCTCGTTGTTTTGATTCGAAATATACGAGGAAATATACTTGTATAATATGACTGGATAAATGGATCAGCCCGTGTATGATAAAGTCTGGTGTACGTAATTGACTAATTTTCTTAAATTACTTGAATATTATATATTATATATACTGAGTAGGAAGATTTATCACAATTAAAAGGTCATATTATATTTAATTTAAATCAAAGTAGTATAGGTAAATAGCTCCAAACACAAAAAAACAAAAAAAAAATAGTTAGTACTAAAAATTGAATATTTTCTATATTTTCCACGTTGTAAGTTAGTCTAACTAAATTATTCGAATTTGATTTGGTTGATATCTCTGACTCGTTGCATCAACAATTCAAAAAAATATATAATATAACATTTTGTAAATATTACAAAATATTTAGCTTTGAAAATAATTAAATGATAAAATAATATTTGCTTTTTACTTTCAGATAAAATAAATTTGAACATAGTTTCATTTTGTGTGATGGCAACTTATATGTATTGACTTCAAAAATTAGCACATTATTAAATATCGCCATTTTTACATTTTGAAATATTATCTCCAACTTTGTTTTTTTACATTTTTTATTTTCTATTTGAATACTTTAAATTGTTATGCATATATAATGTAATATTATCATACTTAGATAATTTAGACATCAAACGTACGTATTTGCGGTGCTGGTACTAACTGATATATGTACATAGGACGCCGATGTATATTCCTCTCAACCTCTGCAATATCGTTCTACACAATCGACGCCTTTTCGAACAGCTTTTTGAATCTCATATTTTTTTTACCTCCAATTTCTGGCGCAACTGATTTATGAATACCATATTATGATATGTACAGCCAAAAAATACTTAGTTATACCTACCTGCTGCTATAATATTTTGCGGGCATATAAAATATTACGATAAAACTAAAACCGTTTTTTTTCTTTGTGTGTGTGTTTGCAGGATGCCACCGATCGTCGTCTGCTGCTGCAGTTAACCACGGTCGCCGTCACGACGGCATTAGTCTGCACTAACCCGTCCACCGCGGTCCACACGGACCCGTCGCGCATCGCTGCTGCAAAGTTAAGCGCAGAAGAGCATCGGCTGCAATAACGGCCGTCCACCGCGGTACAGACGTGCGGCGGACATGCACACGGCGCGCGCTGCCAGCGTAACGCCATGCCGGAGCTGTCGCCGGGCGCGTTGTTTATCGCCACATCCGCTGCCCCCGACCGCCGCCACCACCGTTACCGTTGTCCTCTCGACGTCGACGACGACGACAACCACTTTGCAGCATCCTCGACGACCGTCACCTTCCCGGCTGCCGGCGCCTCAGCGACCTCATCTGCAGTCGACCGTCTGGCGTTTTCCGTCTACGGTCGCGACCGTTTAATCGACGCATCGGCCGTTGCCGACCGCAAAAATGACGGTGCTGAAGAACCGTCGGATGATGGCTGGCCGTCCGTTTTCCGTGAAACGCTGCGTGGCGGCGCTCATGGTGCTCGGCTTCCTGTCCATATTCTATTACACGCACTACCTGAGTTCGCCGATCGCCAGGTACACATAGAGACACGTATATTCTTTAATTCTTATATTATACCTAGACCGCGAATTATATGCAGTGAAAATATTCTATTATATTCATGCAAATATGTATCATAAAATACAGAAATATGCATAGACTACGTTAAAATATGCACTAAGAATTAAATTTAAAAACAATATAAAAAAATTATGATGATGAAATTTATTAACAAAAAAAATTATTATAAATTATAGTTAATAATTATTATATTATATTTATGTAAATTTATTTAGAACTGTAGTTCTCGTAGCAGTATATTACTAAATGTTGCTCCAAGTGGTCCATTGTAAAACTATGGCGCTTGTCATCCAAAATAAGTTTAAATGCAGAAAATGACCGTTCAACATCACAGGACGTCACAGGACAGTATTTAAACTTAGAAGCCATGTTGCTCGTTATTGTATTGGGGAGTACAGTACTTGTGCCGTTAATGTAAGCGTTGATCATACTTAGGGAATCATATCCGGGATTTTTGTTCAGTAATCGAGTAATCTTTGTTTTGATTTTTTCTGAAAATACGTCAGGCAGTTCAGATGCTGTTGTTAATAATCCCTCCATAACTTTTAATGAATTGTGTAGTAACAAGTTTCTTGCTTCTAGACTTGTAATTAGTTTTGGTATTTTAGAAAAATGTGTAAAAATCAGATTTAAATCATGTTGTATTGACGAGGTTTCAAATGCTTCCTTGGCATCACGGATTGATAAGGCGTCAGAACTTTTAAATTGGTTAATTATCCCTTTTATTTCCATGAAATGTTCACTGTAGAAGCAAGCACTTTTGATCCAAGTGCCCCATTGCGTAATGACAGGTTCTGGTGGAAGTGGTAAAGTCGGCAATTGTTCCCTGTACGTTTGTATTTGCGATGGTGCTTTCATGAATATACTTTTTTCATGGCAGAAATAAGTTTGTTCACACTCAAAAACTCATTTCGAATTTCTTCAGCAAAGCGGTGAATAGCATGAGCAAAGCAAGTTACGTGGATCAAGTTCGGATAGAAAATTTTGAGGGCTACTCCAGCTTTCGTCATGTATGGAGCTGCATCAGAAATAAAAATGCAAACTCTCTCAGCAATAGAAGTATCGACAAAAAATGCGGTGATACTGTCGTTTATAAATCGAGCTATAGTTGAATGGTTGACTTTTTCAAGTGCTTTAGAAGCAATGAGATATGCTGGAGAAGGTTCTAGGGATAATTTTCCAATAAATAAATTCGCGATATAACGCCCACATGAATCTGTAGTCTCATCTGCCGAAATCCAAATTAGGTTTTTTCGAATTTCATTCCTAATTTTTCCAAGATATTACTATAAACGTCTATAATGTAATTTTTCCTTAAAGTAGATTCGTCGGGTATGTTTTGATTCCTGCAATATTTTTTCAGAAAATTACGAAATTTCGGATTACTTAGTTTTTTCAAAGGAATGTTACTCGCTATTAATGCCTGCATAAATCATTGTTGAAATTATCTTAGCGTGTTATACTGTTAGTACGAGGCTGTGATATAAGCACCTGGCTACCAGAAGTATGGGTTGTCTTACTTTTTTTTCAGAGGCTGCTATATGAGTTGCTGTTCGTATATGCTGGACAATTTGAAACTTCTTTGAACACGGCACTTTTTTCTCACATATCTGGCAGTACACAACCATTCCGTCAGTAGTAAACGTCCCTGGATATTCATTTATCCAAACATTAATACGGGTATTTTTAATAGGAGGCATCTTATAAAATAAATGTATATCTTAACGTTTACGATTTGGTGATTCACGAGAGATTGAAATGTGACCATAAAAATAAATACGAATTGATTTTGTTCGAGGCACGTGCAAACGATTAAACGATATCTTATCGAGTTTTCGATAAGATATATAAATAACGACAGCAGTAGAAACTACTCCGGTCAATTAGTTCGGTCGGTATGTATTAGATGTCTATATAGTATGCGTTTTAACACATTTAATCAGTGTGTTTTTTGTTTAAAAATACGATTATATGCAATTTACATCGTGATCAATGAAATATGCATACTTGGTAAAAAAATACGATTATATGCAAAT
>VUJU01006507.1:0-10153 GCA_009835225.1 Aphis craccivora
ATTTTGTACCGAAAAATACTCTAAAAGTATAATTCTTAGCTCACCGATAGCACACATTTCGCTTACAATTTTAACGTATTTTTGGTTTAATTTGAAAAAAAATCTTTACGAAGTTTAATAATATGAATTATCATTTATTTTATTATTGTATAATATTATTCCACATTTATTACCAAAAATAGTGATAAACCGATAAGAAATGTACAAAATAATTATTACGTAAACAAACCCTCATATTTCAGCCGTCGGCAATATTTCGATGACGTCAGACTCGTCAGAGAGACACCGTTTAACGTCGCCTCTGAATTGTTACTTGTGTACATTAAATACACACACACGCGCGTAAGTACGCGAATGCACGCGACTAATAAATAAGCAAAATTGCGCATGTGCAATGATCAACGTGAGGCTCTGTTTTTCATCGCCTCTGAGTACTAAAAATAGATGAATAGGTAGTATGGTCAGCCCGCAGCCGTGATGGCACATTCAACAACAGCACATATAGATATAGATAATCACAAACCATTACTATTGTCACAGAGCCTAATGAAACCTATTTCAATATTAGTTTAATTTTTGTTATGAAGGGAGGGGAAGTAATGCAAAAGTCGCCTCACTAAAAAAATACAACCAAAACCGCCACTGCCGGAAATAATCAAGCCTGGGGCCCACCAAAGCTCTCGCCGGCCCTTTAATTACGTGAATTAATATTGTAAATAAGTATCCTATATTTGGTAGCGACGTGGCGTTAATGCATTACTGTCACGTGAGTGATTACTGCCTAAATGATTAGCCACATGGATTTATGGTTAGCAATTAATATACTTCAAATTGTTATAGTTTAAGACTCAAGTCGTAAGTTATGGGTCAGACTGTCAGGGCTCAGAAGCATAAGTGACAAGATCGAATTAAGAGTTATATTGGTTTGAAAAATTGAGTAATTACAATATTGTATTATAGGTACATGTCAACTAGTAACAAATGCAGAATAAAGTATTGATATGCTCATTTACCATATTCCATACTCCATAATGTATTATAGTTCTATTTAATTTAATAAATAAACGTAATTTTTTAATTTTTTATTTATAAATTAATAAAAATGTATATACACTCTATACAGTCTACAAGTAAACATAATTACAAATCATCATTGACAAAGTGAAGCATAAATGCATAATGGTAATAAATATACAAAATAACTTGGATAAAAATAAATTAAATTGGTTTAAAATATTTTCAACACTTATCTTCTTCGTAGTTGATGGCCTTTAAGACCAAACTGACAAACATATATAGGTACCATACCATCTCTTTTTATCCTCCACTAGCATTCGCCAATCAACATCCGGTTCAACTCGCTCCACATCTTTTGACACCTGGTATTCCCACCTCAACCTTGGTCTACCAAGTGGACAGTGGTTTTACGCCTTCTGGAGAGTCACATAGTACCTTGTGCCCTTGTGGGCTTTTTCTTTTCGCCATGCGTGACCAGCTCAAAAGAACCGCCTTTTTCTAATATAGACTATAGTCGACTATGTTTGGTTTATGATATAGACATATAGTTCCCTAATCTCCACATTATGTCTGATTCTCCACTCTCCTGTAATCCTATCTATATGCAATGGCCAAAAATCGACGTGACGTCAAAACTTTTCGTTCAAATACTAAGAGGTTATTCTGTTGTATCTTATGAAGCTGTAATACATGCATCACCACTGGTCGAATAAGTGATGTATACAGTTCTATCTTTCGGATCTAAGACAATATTCAGAATTTAAATATCTTTTTCAATTCAAAATAGTATCTATTGCCTGCATGTATTCTTGCTTTTATAGTTGTATCTCCCCTTGTAGCAATACTTTATCAATAAATAATAAATGAGTGCAAACAAATACAATAATATAAAAATAAATAATTTCTCGCCCTGGATATACTATAGTAAGAATACAATATTCAAACATGTATCTAAAAATTTGAAAAAAGTATACCTACTTTTTAAAATAGTATAGTTTAATATAATTAAAATTTGGAGGTAGTATCATTCAATATATGATAACTAAAACGAAAAACCACACAACAATAAACTATGATAATACTATCTTTAATCGTGTTTATATGCCAAGACTTTTAAGATTTTAAAGCACATGTGCTTTTGAATGATAAAAAAAATCTAATGTTTTAATGTGATTATGTGAATAATTGTTAATTTGTGAATTTAAAATGAAAAATTTATAATATTCATTCTTTTAATCTTTTTATATGCAGACTGAAGTTTGCAGACGTTTGCACTAGACGTCTGCTTGTCTTCTGTAGGAATTTTTGTTATATATTTATTTATATTAATTAATATTCCTAAACCGATACAATGCGTATTGACACTTGTTATTTTTGTTCGTCTAAAATGTACCCAGGACACGGAATGCATTTCGTAAGAAATGATTGTAAGGTATGTTAAATACTTGAAATATTTAATATCTATTTCGTACTCCTTTAGTGCATATTATTATTTATTTATAATTTTGTTATTTTTACTCTTAGGTTTTTAAATTTTGTCGCTCAAAATGTCACAGAGCATTTCAAAAGAAGAAGAACCCAAGGCGTATACGATGGACCAAAGCATACCGCAAGGCTGTTGGTAAAGAACTTGCTGTGGATCCATCCTTTGAGATTGAAAAAAGACGTAACATACCAATGAAATATGATAGAGAGTTTTGGCAAATGTCTAGTAAGTAAACTATATACAATAAACATAGTTATAAAATAACTACTGTAGATATCTAATAGTTACACGCATTTATTAAACTATGTTTACTGTTTAGTGTACAAATAACGTTAGTTAATAGTATTCAATGTATGTTTTAATAGTGGAAGCAATTAAAAAAGTTACTGAAATTCAAAAGAAACGCCAATCTACTTATGTAATGCAGCGTTTACGTAAAGGGCGTGAAGTTGAACAGCACAGAGACATCAGAGAAGTCCAAAGAGATATGTCACTTATTAGATCACCTGCTGCAGGTAATTATAGAAGAACTCTCATTTATAATCAATTTTAATTTAAAATTATATATATTAACGTATACATGACATCTTTATCCTGGGTACTTGATTATTGTTTTATATTTGTTGTTGAAAAATAGTTGAGCTATCAATAATTAATGTATAAATGTTTTAAAGTGATAAAAAAGTCTTAAGAAAAAAATAATCACCATGGATTTGGAACAAGTTTTGCTTATAAAGTATATAACTCAATAACACATCACAGTAATAAGTGGGATAAAATATAAATTCTGAGAATATTAATCATTAAATTAATGTTAAAAGCAAACAAGTTTTTCTAAATGTGAAATCATTTTACAAAAGAAAAAAAGCTAAAGTTAATATTTTAATCAATAGAATTGTAAATTTAATTAATTTGTTACTTGTAACTTATCATATTTTATTATTTATAAAGCTAAAAATAAGCATTATATATTGTATTTATTTTAAATTTAGTTCAATATATTACAAGACCAATAATAATGTTTCTTAATTAGATAATATGTAATTTAAAAATAATAATATAAGCTTAATTGTTTGTTAATTTGTTTCAGGACTTAAACAACGTTTGGCAATTGAAGAAAAACTACTCGAAGAAGATCAAGAAAATGATGTGGAGATGATTACTACAGAAGACGAGAATAATATTGATCATAGTAAATTATCTTACATAAAAATATAAAATATTTGTAACTGTTGAATGGTATTATAATATGATTTTTTTATGAATATATACATGAGTAATTATTTACACAAGTTATCTACCCAACCTTCTTTATTACAACACAGTGAAACATAATAGATAAGGTACTAAACAAATAGCTTTCCGCGCCCAATGAACTTAAATACCTCATTAATACTGTATTATTCATTGGTGTTAAATATTTTTTTAAAGCATAACTTATACAAAATATTCAAAATGCATTTTTCTACTGTTCTTTTGTTTTCGATGATCGGTAAGTAATATTTGACATGATTTAAATTAACACTATGTGTAAAAATGTTAGTGGTTTTTTAATGTAACTGAAATGAATTCTTATATTTTCAAGCAATAATCTCATTTCTCCATGAGACAGAAGCGAGACGAAAGATTCTTAGAGGAAGAAAAACCATTACTAGGACATATTATAGTAAGTAGTAATTAATATTAACATTTTTATAGATAAATATACATGCAGCTATGATTACAGTTTTCAATTTTGTGACTTAAATTAATTATTTCTTTATTATTTTAAGGTTATTATTAATTTAATTTCCGATAATCATTACGTGTTAGAATAGTTAAGTTGCATTTGGAATATAGATTAATTTTCTAGTAGCATTGGTTATATATTAATGTTTACAAATAAATTTCATCATACAATACTCATTGGTGTACAACTGAGTTTCATCAAACTAAATAAACTGATATATTTTTTATTTTATCAAACTTACATTTAATAAAATACTGTAGAGAAATTTAATACAAAGGTATTTTTAGTAAAACAATTTTCTTAGATTCTATAGTGTTAATTGTGTAGATGTATACATACATTCGTTCAAACATTTTCATTTATGTCCTTAAGCAAATGAAAAATATATGTGGCATAAAAAATAAGTAAATTACAATGTAGTGATATATGAGTACATAACTATATGTAGTAAAATGTTTTTACTAAAATTCAAAAACTAAGAAATAAAATCGGTATATTAAATATTTTTCTTTTCAACAAATCAATAATCAAAACTAAAAATTAATACACTTAATCGTTTTATTTTATTTTAGAATCATTAGGAATACCAGCTTGGTTGTCAATCACATTTATTGGACTCATCATTTTAGGGATTTCAGGAATAATTTTTGCTGTATTGCAAAAATTTATTATAGTTAACAATCAACCTCCACAACAAACACCTTCCTCTGTACCACTAAGATCATAAAATTCTTAGTGTATTAATGGTCAAACAATTTTTATAATGTTAACAATTTTAAGTAAGATAAAATGTTTATTAATAGTTTTACTAAATGATATAACTAAACTACCTATTTTTTTTTTTAATAATTTTGTTTTGTGGTACAATATAATTTAAGTCGGAAATTAATTTTTATACACTAAAACTTCTTTTTATTTCGAAATATTTTTTTTTTTTTATGTTAATTTAATGTTAACAAAAATCACAACACATTTTTAATAATAATACATTATTTATTAACAGAAGTCCTCGCAGTATTATTATTATAATTACAAAACTAACTGTAAAATCTACAAGTGTACATTATTTATGGTTTAATAACTTCTTCGTACAAATACTTGAATGAGTTTCCAAGTCCAACACATGTACCAATGACAATGAAACCAAACAAAAGGCGATCTGTCATTCCACGTTTCAGGTAAACAGGTACACCATCAGGTTTTTGGAAAAATGCTTGCCATTCCTTTAAATTCTTCAAACGGGCATCTTCACCAGACAAAGGTTTGCTTCCATGAACACTTCTGGACAATGGTTTAGTTGCTACCAATATTTTTCGGATTGACATTATGTTAGTCTAAAACAATAATTATATACATATAAGATAATAATATAAGGTAATGCTTGAATGTAGATATTTTGAATAGGTAATAACTATGAATCATACCAAGATAAAAATCTACATTTTTAAATGATAGAAATGTTGTCTTATTATATTTTAACAGTAAATGTATTATATATTGAGTAAAGATTCAATGAAAAAATATACACATCCCCTTATTACTTAAGTCATAGCCTATAGCAGTGGTTCACAATCTTTTTAGAACCATGACCTAAATTTTCCCCTGAAAACTTTCGCGTTATTATATTTTGTTATATTATATCTACATATACTCTTACAGGAAGCAATTCTAAAAAACAAGGTTTGTTTATTGCTTTTACTACTTATTACTTTGTACTATTACGTTTATAGATATGTAATGGATATAATTTTACAAATGTATTTTTAATATTGAGGTGTATACGAAGTGTGTGATTTTTTCCCGCTATGATTGATAACAGAACTTATAATGTATATAGTTTATGTTTATAAGGAATAAAATATAATTTATATTAGAATCTAAATAATTAATAAAATTCTCAAAACCCAACAGTGAGTTGAGACTTACAGCTTAAGAATGATGGCTTATAGGTAATATATTTTAAAAAGAAAAACAAGGAAGTACTATTCAAATGTATCAAGCACTTAAGAAAATTGTAGTTAGTGGGATAATTTGTAAGATGGAGGGGGAGGTGAAATAAGGTGAATGCTGTTAAAAAGTACCCAATAATAAAATCATAAAAGAAAACATAATTGTAGATTTGTTAATTATTATTTTTATTTTTTAATATATTTGATATTTAATATTGATTTGATACCTATTTTAAAATTTACATTAAAAAAAAAAAAAAAAAAATTACACATTACAAATTTAATCAGATTTCATTATTATATTAATCAAGAGTAAATCAACACTAAAATTATCCTCTATTAAATTGTACCCATACATTTTTTAGTTGAGTTTGTATTATTTGTCCTTTATGTGATTTTTTATAAATTATTGCCTAATTTCACTCATTAGTCATTGTTAATTAAGCTTTATCAACCCCATTTAATTTTTCATATTTTTCAATAATTTCCAAATCAATGAATACCTAACTAAATGACTGAACTTATTATTCTACCTTTCACACAAGTCGTCGATTCTATTAATATCCAGTATACAAGGTACTTTGATTTACATTTCATATTGTTAGAAGTCAAATAACTCAAATACTTAAATCGTCATCAGTTCCTATTTTAAGCAAAGAACCACTTACACAAATTGAATCAAACTGATATGGCAAAAATATTGTTTATATAATGTTTATTAAGTTTATTTTGTAAATTACATGGGTACTATGTACCCATTTTTAAAATGTATACATAATAATATATAAATACTTACATATTTATTACAAAACACAAATTTAATCATTAGTAAAAATGTGATACTTAGATATGTTTAATAAATTAATATCATACTATGTAATTGTATAATTACCTATGTTTTACCATATGATTTTATTAACAGGGACTTTTTTTCTGATTACTGATAAAGGGAGAACTCAATCTTATTTTAAAAATTCTACTGATTATTTGGAAAGAGTAATAGGTAGTTATCACTATATATTGTAGAATGTGAATACTTTTTTATGTATTCTAAAGCACAGGTTAGCACATTATTAATAGTCATTACTCATTGTAAATAGTGCACATTTATAATAAATAAGGCCTACTTGTCAAAAATAAGCTTATCTTTTACAAAAAAATTTGTTTTAAAATTTATAGCACACTACCATTAGGCTTAAAGTTTAAAGAATTTAAATCTTACTAATATATTTGAACGACAATAGTTTTTTTTTAAAACATTTTAATTGTGTTGTTTGGTAGGTACTAAGCTATATAGTATAAATAAAAACCAAAATATAACAACATTTTAAATGCATATGTACCTATTCAAATAAATAATAATTATTGACAATGTTTTTTTTAGATACAAAAAAAAAAATGGTTTGAATGGATTACAACTCACAATGATCAAATATGTCAACCAATAGGTACCCGATTACTTATTTGTTCGAAAAAACCGAATTAAATTTAATAATAACTAATAATTACAAATATATTTGAAAAAAAAAAAAAACGTTTTTCATAACATAAGTGTAGGTTAATTTAATTACTATAATTATATTAACTCAATTTTAATTTGATCACGAAAAAAGTCATCAATCAAATTTATAATTGGATAGTATAATACTATTATAGTAATAAATTTAAATATTTTATATAAGTATGTACTTACTTTTAATAGTTGAATCCCGAACTCGAATTTGTCTTTTTTTCTGTGAAGTACTTAAGCTTTAGATAATATGCCGAACTAGACGACTAGACGAGCTAAAAAAATTGAAAAACTATCTGTAACCTTGATAAAAATTTACCACTTTACCAGAGATAAAATGTCTATTAAAACATATGAAGCATGGAGGAAAAACGTAGTTAATAAAGAAAAATAATTACCGCGACATTTGAACAGACATTCTGCCATGGACGAGTATGATTATTCTTCCAAACCGTTAATGTCAACTTTTTGTTTCGTAAATTTCTCATAAATACCAGAACTTTGGTTCAACGATTTTAGGATAATTAGAGTTCTATTTAAATCGAATGGAAAATTTATTTTTCAATGTTTGTGTGCAGAGTGTTATTTTTACAAACCAATTTTCCATTTGAAATTAAGTAAAAATGTTCACACTATAATACTATATACATAATAGTTGTTTGATTATCCATCTAATTTTAAATTCTAAGAGGAGCGATAATTTTTTTGATTTTATAATGTGTTTTTTTCAGTCTGTTGTCTCCTTTTAGACTTTAGTGCAGTAAAAAGTAAAATTGCTTTGGTTTTAAACTTTAAACTTTGAAGGTGATGGTAGGTAAAGCGAAGGTAGTTCAAAAACGAATAATCGTACGAACTACGAATTAATAATTGTCTATATAATATAATGATACTATCATAGTATTAGTATGATAGCCACTTGACACTTCTCATAACTAAGTATTACTGAAAATAATGGCATCGTCATAGTCATAATCATCACAACCCTTAATATATACACCAAATATATTGTATAAAATAAGTGAAAAACTGAGATTTGAGGATAATTTATATTTTATATAATCCAATGATAAAATATTAAACTTTTCAAGAGTTAGGAAATAATATTATTATTATTAATCATTATAATATATAATAGTACAGATAAAAAATAAGAAATACAATTAAAATTGTTTTCATAATTAAAGTAAAGCTAATAATATATTATTTGGTTATTAAATTTGAATTATATGTATATTAAACTATATTTGTTATAAAATAATTAAACGTTAATTTTTTTAATGTAGATTATAACTATCATATGTTTTCATTAACATCAAAATTTTCAATGTAGTAACCAATTGGGTCTTCCGGATTCGACTCTGAAAAATAAATTGGGGAGTTAGATTTATTTCATTTGTGCCATTAAATTGTCCTACTGTATACTCGTAATCTAATAAACTAACAATATCTAATGCTAGGTATCACGTAACACGTTAGATTCAAGCACCACCCTTTTCGTCCACACTTTTTGTTTTGATTGAATATGATTAAGTAGTTTTCCTATTTTCAATAAAAAAAATAATGCATTATTTTATCCATAGTTTTACGTTGAAAAGTTTAGAAGAACTGTCTCAATATTAGTTCAATATAACCATTTAGTGTAAATTAGAGTGCACTACGTAGAAGCGCTTTCATACACTCTCCAAAAATGTATTGTGTTTGTCTTTATTAAATTAATAATATTATATAATTCAAAAAGTTGTTTGTGTAACAACATTATAATTATTATTGTTTAATATAAATTCAAACAGATGTATATATTTTTTATTAATTACCTAGTATCTATTTACAACACTATCCTAGAGATAGGGAAGTAAAAGAACGTAGGTATTATATTAAAAAAAGATAAAATCGAACTACATAATATAGGAGATTTAAATCGATATGAGTTTATTAAATCTTGGTATTCAACTGTACAATCATTAAATCACACACAAAAAAAAAAATTACAAATAATTAACTTTATAATATCATAATTATTTTAATGTACCAAAACAACTTTTCAAATTATTTTTTTAATACATTTAGTGTACACAAGACACAAATAAAAAAAAAATTTGTAGTAATATAAACAGCTTCCTCATAGTATTCCCTAAAGATTTAGCAACATGGCTTTATTAAACTAATTTTTGGATTATCTATTTTTGTTACTTATTCACTAGGAGATAGGACTATAGAAATTTAAATCGATTTTCACCGCATTATTTTTATTTTTTTTTTTTACGTAAGATAAATGTTATTTAATTCTGGCTTACAGTTCCAGTCCGTTTTTTATTAATGCATTTTCAATAATACGTTAGATTATTCAAAAATCGAAATCCTATTTTACGATTGGTTACGTTCTAATTGATAATGAATACAGACACTATTTAATATTACTATTAAAGTATTTAAAGGCAATTTTAATAAACATTGGTACATAC
>VUJU01006508.1:0-10149 GCA_009835225.1 Aphis craccivora
CCCTTCCGCAACAAGCTGGAATACGAGTACCCCCATCCTGTTATGACTTTACAGATTAAACAGCATTGAGTAGGGATAAGCAGGAATTACCCGCCTATCCCCTCACAGAAAATTTCACAATTGTTTTTTAATCATCCCTTGACTTTTCGGGCCAACCACGTCCACCACCCTAAACATCTCGTCCTGTCACCTCTTCTCGGACCGGACTAAGCCAGCCATCCTAGACATCACGTGCTGATGACATCTTCTCAAGCCGGTCTAAGCCCGCCGCTTTAGATTCCCGTGCTGGGCTCATCGATCGGCTTCTACGGCCTGTCGAGCCCTCTCCTCCTCCTCCTTGACCGTGAGGATGTTTTCCACCATCTTGTAGAAGAGTCTGAGGATCTCCTCGGCGTTCTGAGGATCTCCTCGGCGTAACGGCTTAGCCCCCCCTCTGATAGCCACTAAGCCCCCTCAAAATTTTTTGCAAAATTATAAAAATACGGTACAGTTCAGTGAAAAAATGTTACGAAATATTTTTTTTTCAAAGATAATACATCGTACATTTGACGTTGTATGCGCCGAAGCCGCTCCTACGAATGGTGCGGTTGGCGGCAACGACTCGCGGGATGTTGGGGTAGGGAAGGGTACCAAAGATATAAAAAAATTAAGTATTAGTACAAGTGTCAAGTATTATAATATTAAATAAATATAAGTGCCACAAAATAAATAGGTATATATATATATAACAAATAATAATATTTATACGGACCCGTGCGCAAAATAGCAATAATTAAAAGGAATTCAACTAAAGCGATTCCTTTACATATAATAGAATAAATTTACATATATAGTAATAATAGACGACCTGTGTTGCTACACTGCAGCTCTGACACGGTGGATCCCAGCTGGAAAGGCGACAGCTCTTGAGTTGTAGATTGCTGTATAATGATATAATAACAGTTCGCCCGAATTAAGCCGGAGTGTAATGAACAAGTCAGGCCCCAACTATCTTGGGGCTTACGACAATTGTCACTACACTTCACGGTATATAATATATGAAAAACGACCAACAGAGTCAATTGACCACGAGGTCAACACACAACTTTAGAATGGCATAAACGCACGGAAAAATAAAACACGCCAGGTTCAATGGCGGGCGACAGGTGGTCACACGCTAATAAAAAGTGTGGTATATAAAGCCGTTAGGGCATAAGAGGCGGCACCACGACTTATTAATAAACAAAAAAAAAAACGCGTTGTCCGCACACGGCGACACCAGCGTGAGGCGGCGAGCGGACGCAACGATGCGTTATGCTCGACCGCCTGGAAAAGACGAAAACTAGAGCCCACGGCCAACTGTCAGGTGATGGACGGCAGAGGAGGGGGAAGCAACTTTATCATGGAGCTTCCCCGTCCGACACGGCGCTGGAACTAAATACGTCGCGTACTCGCGTCCGTGCTCGAACAGACGTTGAGAACATTTTACTTATATTATTATATATATTATATTATACATACATCTATTATACAGCAGTGGTCGATCTTTCTAGGAATATAGGTAGATCGATCGCGAATAAAAATTAATTTAACCAATATTGGTTAATTGCATAGTATAGTTATCGGATAATGCGAATTGGGTTGCGGTATAAGGTACAAATTCGAAAGAAATTTACTTCAGATATTCAAGTCGATTAATTTCACCTTCTTCATAATATCGTATTTTTTGCACTAGAAAATCCTCTTTTTCGGTTGAAATTTTATTAACACCTACTAAGCATGGTTTCGCAAAACGCAGTCATTAGCAAGTCATCTAGCAAAAGCATATATGAAAATGGGTGAAATTTCCGAACATTTGAAACTTTTTTTCGGAAAACCAGTTATAATAATAATAATTATTAAAGAATATTATACCATTTATACCTACATATTATATTATATTTTGACACAAGTTTAATACAAGTATCAACATTTTTAATCATACCTACACAATAAATAATAGTGTAGACAGTCCTAACATCCTAAGCCTGTTATCTTTTCGATATAAATGGGAAGGAAAATGTTGATCAATACATTTTTCTAAATTAAAAAAATAAACGAAATAATAATTTCATATTTAATTTTTAATTAAAAAAAGAAATTTTTATTGAGGGACCGCAATCAGTATGTTACCTTTTTGAAGGGTGACCGCAACTAGTACCTATGTAACCTTTTTGAGGAATGACCGCAACTAGTAAACACCGGCGAATTGTTATTGTTATTAGGTATTCTATTCTAGGTATTTAGTATTTACTATTTTCGGCAAATCACGATAGTGGGAATAGTTAAATATTTTATTTTTGAGCCCTAACGTAAGACACTCGTTAAATCACTCCATACATAAATAATACAGAACATATACATAGCAAATCGCACTGGTCATTGGTGATATGATTCTTCCAGAATCCTAGTTTTAAAATAAAATATTCATTACTGTTATTATATGATTATTGGTATGTTGATTGACTTGTATGCATTGAATAATTTTGTAAATTATGTATATAATTGTAGCCTCCCTAACATTTTCAAACAATATCCGCATATGTAAAAAGGTTTTTAGCTATCTATGTATTATATTTTATAACCATTTATATATTCCTACATACTATACTACTAACCAACCTATATTAGAGTTTTGTCTACACTACTTCATTGTATCTTTCATTTATTACAGACAATCAAATGACTACATAACAACAAAGCCTAACATCAAAGAGTGTATATCGCCAACAATAGCAAGAAAGAGACGTTTAGCAGCTAATGCAAGAGAACGTCGTCGCATGAATGGCTTGAATGAAGCATTTGATAGACTCCGTGAGGCTATACCAACTTCTATAGAGGATGAACATAAATTATCAAAATATGAGACACTACAAATGGCTCAAAGTTACATATCAGCATTATGTAACTTATTGGATCAGGCTCATAAATAAAGTATAATTTATTACTCAATTGTCAATTTTTTTACACATAAAATGTTTTCTAGTCACATAAAATTTTTTTCTTTTGATTTTGTCTATTTAATAAAAATAATAATGAAAAAGCAATTAAATACAATTAACTTTTATTTGTTTCATTACTGCACACCTAAATAAAAAATATATGTGGTACAAGACAAAAAAAAAGTGTTACTTCAGTAAAATTATCAACATACAAACTGAAATTTTGTTTATACACAATTATTTGATTGGAAGTTTAGCCATGTTACATTAAATTGTATACCTTACTGGTAGAGAGAACAGTAAAAAAAAGAATGAATTTAAAAATTAAAATATATATTTTTTTAACATATATTATAAACATTAATCAATATATTGTGCCAGCCATCTGAACCCTTCTCCATAACCATGGCGTTTTAATACGGAGCACATGAATACTTCTAAAGGACGACCCGGAAGATCTTGTCTGGGTACTTTAGCCTAAAAATAAATCAATATTAGTTAATATAAAATTAAATCACAACACATTATAGTAAATTGTGTTATCAAAGTATCTTAATCTACTGTTAATTGATATATTTTGCATATAGTATTGAATTAATTGGACGGTGTTTGTGAGAAAGGGCATAAGTCATACAATTATTAAACTCAAAGTGATAATGGGCACAAGTCTATTAAAATAATGAAGTGATAAATTAAAAATATTAACATTTGTTTTAAAAAATCTCTTAAAATATTAATTTTATTAATTCATAAAAAATTAATTAACAATCAGCAAAACAATGCGAAAAAAACGTTTTACGTGTCTCCTGAAAACTGGTGAATTTTGACTTAAGCCCTTTCTCACAAACACCGTCCAATTATTTCTTTATAAATAAACCACCACAACTAACATTAAATGTAGGTATTGAGTGACATTTACTATATTATTCTACAACATATATAAGGTAATTTCTGAACTCAATAAATAATGTTTTGTTAAAATGTTTACATTGTTAAGTTTTTGATGAGATATTTAAATTATAATTGTCCTTGTGCATTTAAAAATACAAAAACAATATTCTATGAGTACACGTCGTCATGAACATTAATAAAAAATAATTATATTATATAGTTAATAATTATAAATGAACAAATTAAGGTGTTTTAATAAATTTATATTAAATGTTAATTATCTGTTACCTAGTTAAATTATAATCATTATTATGAGGATTTTAGCACACAATTTGTAATTTATTCCTGACTTACACACAGCCATAGCAAAAATACCAATTTTATGTTTTTAGCTTTAAAATTATAGTAATATATTATCGAAGTTAAAGTTAAACACATTTTTGACATGTATAATATGTCTAATGGCTAGGGGTCATTCTGTTAATTTGTCCGAAACCGAGAATGTTACCATGACATCATTGGTGCATTAATAATACAAAATAATAATAAAAATACCAAATTGATATCAACATTCTTATCTCAACTACAGTCAACAGAAACAAGACACATACAATAAACATGTACCAATGTATCTGTATGTAGTGTTGATACTCTCGAGTTTTTTTTTTTTTATATGTTGGCTTATTTACAATATTTCAATTTTTATGCAAATTATATAAAATTTAAATATAGCAAAAAAACAAATTGTATAATACAGATAATGTTCTTCATTTATGTTTAATAATATATCAATCTACCCTGTTAAAGCTACAATATTTATTCTGTAGAATGTAAATTTTCTGTTGCTAACTGGCTAGAGAGAGAAAACTAATAATGTGACATACATTTCATGGTTCTTTATCATTTTCAGGTTGAAAGATGAATACATTTTTTTATCATATTAATTACAATTTTGAAAAGTTAATAAATAGACAAAAGTAGTTTAGTTTATAAATACACACATTCAACATATTCTTATATACAAATAAGATTAAGCAATTACTGGTGGTTAGATTTTTGAAAAAATTTAAATGAATAAATATAATAATAAAGTACAAAAATATTAATAGGTTTATTATATAATTATATATAATATAATATCATGGTTTACATACTTTTCCAGTTGTTTGGTTCAAAGCAAAGTAATTTCTTAATTCTGTTTCATTCAATGCACCTTGTCTATCAATTTTGTTACCAAGAACGAGTACAGGGCAGTTAGATAAGGATTCATCAAGCAATAATGAATCTAATTCATTTTTACTTTCCATAATTCTAGATTTGTCACAAGCGTCTACCAAAAATACAATTGCATCTACAGCAGGGAAATAATCTTTCCATACTTTTCTTGCTTGTGAATGGCCACCCAAATCAAATGTTGTGAATTTTATGTTTCCAACAGACAATTCCTCAGATGCTATAAAATAAATTATCAAATATTAAATTACCAAGTACAAAAATATAAAATATTTAGATTTTATAACAGGTTCAATGTTCATACTTGGATGCAATGTTGGAGTATGTTGTGCCAAACGATCATCTTTCAACATATGTAATAGAGTAGTTTTTCCAGCATTATCTAAACCAAGGAATAGAAGTTTTCCTGATTTTTTCCATAATCCTATGAAATTATAATATTACTACTGGTTAAATTGAACGTTAATATAAATATATATATTAAGACATAATCATATACTATTTAGCACAATAAGTATATGTGAAGAGGGAAGAAAAAATTAAATGCATTTTTGGAATAAGAAGTCACCTATTAGTGACTCTAGGAGTTGTTAAGTTGTTTATATAGATAATATATATATATATTCATTATATTTTTTCTTTAATTAGTTTTCAAACAAGTAACAGCATCAGTTCCTTTTTATATGAATACTTGGGAAGGGTTTCTAGGTAAGGTTAGGGAGGACAGGTTTTTAATGAGTGGATTTAGGTATGTTTGGAAATGGGTAGGAAAGTGCAAATGAATGTAGAAGTGTGCAAATTCTCCTGTTACTGTTTTCATTACAAAGTCTTTAAGTAAAGTGTAACTAGATATGGTGGTGGTGGTGGTGGGAAATTTGTAGGTTAGATTAACACATTCAATGATGACGTCGGATACCCCCCCCCAACACTGGATACGAACTCACCTGGCTGACGTGTTATATATATTATCATAGTTTTCTAAAATACTAGCTGATAGTGTATGACTAAATACTTGGTTTGGCTATTCAGTATATATTTTTAAATAAGGGAGTATAATTGTTTTTTAGTTTACGCTTTTTATGACATGATAGTGGGGAAGGTTTTATCTATACAACCATTTTGGATTGGCGTAAAGCGTAGTATTCTAAAATCCAGTCAGCATTGAACATGTTAAGGGAAATATTCTGGTGTTATTGGATTTTGTTGGTATTGATAAATTTTGCAGTACTTCATAGTTGAAGACCATAGGCCTATAGTGCTATAAGTAATATTGTATACATAAGAACTTTAACTTTAAATCTGAAGTGTTTATTGTGTGTAGGTAATGTTAGTAAAGTTTCTTGATAACGAATATGGTTATTTTAAGTGAGACACTTATCCAAAGTCCTAGGTATCAAATTGTGTCAGATGTAGGAATATAAATTTAATATAAATAAGTGAATGTAAAACATAAATTATGTACACAAATATTTAAATTATTTATTTTGTATTTATGTATTC
The DNA here is from genome assembly GCA_009835225.1 of Aphis craccivora. Taxonomy (NCBI): domain Eukaryota; kingdom Metazoa; phylum Arthropoda; class Insecta; order Hemiptera; family Aphididae; genus Aphis; species Aphis craccivora. Next base: position 6,585 of record VUJU01006508.1, read on the forward strand.
ATATTATCCAATGATAATAGAAAAATAATAAGAGTGATTGAATATTAATATATTATACTTATAATAAGTTAATAAACCATTGAATTCACACGGTTAAAAATTAAGTAAATTTGAAAAAATTAAAAATATTATAATATTTCCAATGCCTAATCAATAATTATGTAATAAACAATGAATAATAGCTAATAAAATATTACTCACCTAAATATCCCAGAACGCCAGTAACCCAATCCCAAAGAAACATTTTTTGATGAAATTATCTGTAACATACAACAGGTAATCATATCATGTAAATATTTTTTAATATTTTATTTAAGATAAACTTATAATATATAACTATGTGAATTTCTAATCAAATATTAGCTGTTACTTTATACAACACATAACTATATCATATTTTTGTTAATAAAAATAAGAGGTATTGTGTATCAATACAAATATAAAATATGTAAGTTTATTATCAGATAAAAGATATAATTTTATTCATAACTACATTGGTTTAGCAAATATGGTATGTTAAAATAACCAATTTGAAATTTGAAAACATACAGTACTTAGGTGTATAATTAGGAAATAATAAAAAAAATATTCAATTTTATTTTTATTTTCAATAAAATAGATAAAAAAAAAAAATAATGATTTAATAATATATAAATTATTTTTAATGGAATGAAAGTATCTAAATACAAAAATATATGAATTGAGTGTTTAATCTATGATTTTGAAAAATAAATAGGTAGGTAGGTATATCAAGAAATTTTTTTTTTTTTTTTTGTCGTATGGCGTATGTAGTCCAGGAGTAGGCCCGAAGGCCTAGTTCGGACGCCTAATTGGCAGAATTTCTATTGGGCACCCATAGGTTTCTGCCATGCCCGGGGTGGGGGATGGCGGTCTCTCTTCTCCAGACACCGTGACTTGTCCGAAGAGAGATGCCGCCTGTGACCGAGGTTCGAACCGGCGACGGTGTGCGTCGCAACTGACACCTTAGAACGCTTGGCCACTCCGTCCCCCAAATCAAGAAAAATTAATTATTATGAATTCTTAGTTATTATTTAAAAACCTTCAAGACCAGTTTTAATTGTTGTAAACCTGTTAAAGAGTTATAAGAAGTAAATAAAAAATATTCATAAATTTATCACATCATTTTGTGTCTATACCATCAAGGACAAGTATACTATTATAAATTATAATCATTAAATAGGTTAGCATAGAAAATAGTTAATACTAAATAATAATATATTATGCCAGAGGTGGGTGATTTATTGTAAAATATAAATGAGATATATTTTGTATACCTATATCATTAGATGTTTCAAATAAAGCAATTATTAAGTAGGTATCTTCAATTTCATGATTTATATTGATAATGCTGAAATTCCTCTACAATTGAATTAAAATATAGTAACAGCAGACATTTTTTAAATATTAGATGAGCTAGCTAAACACTATTATTAACGCTCACAAATTAAAAAAAAGGGGGGTTGTAAATTAAATGATAATTTCTATAAATAACTATAAGAAAAGATAAATTTGAAATATATTAAAAGGAATTAAAGGTATAACTACAATGTTATGAATAATTATGACAAATGATATGCAAATAAAATTATAACTATCAGAGTGACATCCAAGAACATCCATGTTTTTTATTGTTATGTACCTTGAAATTATTGATTATAGTAGGTATCACCTAATTAACTAAGACAATACTTACTTATAAATTCGAATTGTATACTTTACACCTAATTGTTATTCTTTAATAATTTTAGAACATATTGTAACCTACTAATACTAGGTAGTGTTAGAATTCTGATTAAAATGTTTAAAATCTAGATTAGATTCTGAATGAAATTGATTAGGTATACAGTATTTTTTCTTTTATATAATAATATAATATTACTATTTATTTTTCTCTAAGTAAGAATGAAGCACACATAACACATTATTAGTTATAGGTTTAGTTTTATTTATTGTATTATTTGAATTATCTATCATATATACTTATTAGACATTTTTCTGATTATTTCATTAATATAATACTAAATTAAGAATTTATTATAATGTGTAACCAATATCCTGTACTGATTTTAAAACTTATTAAAAATCAGAGCATAGGTAAAAATATTCTCATAATAATAATAATTTAAGTTTAGAATTATTTACTATTAAATTGATTTGTTCACAAATTACCTAAGTATTTAGTATTCATTATTATATTATATATATTTTAATTAATAAATTATGTAGTATTATAATATAAAAATTTAAATTTAAATTAAAAAAAATATATTTCCAAAATTAAACTCAAAAGATTATAATTTATAACATTGATAATATAAATATACAATGAGAAATTATTTTTCAAAACTTAAAATATCTGCTCAAGTTATTTAAACTTATTATTATGAAAATAATAATACTAACATTTATTTTAAAAGCACTTAAAAGTTTTAAAAAAATGTTTTATTTATACATAGTGGTTATTTTCATGACCAATCACGAGGCAGGACTTGAAAATAAACACTCATGTCGAACGTGAAAATAACAACTGCCTCATTTATAATAAATATTTTAAAGCATTTTTGATTATAAAATTGATACCAATAATAAAAAAGTACTTTAATAGTAAATAGCAAAGAAGAGTATTTATAGTCCTTGTGGGATATCCATATTTATTCTTTTAAATTAATTTCACTTGATATTAAGTACTTATTTTAGTTGGTTTAAATTTTACTTAAAGTCATTGTTTTAGGTAGGTATGTGCAAGAACTATAAAATGTAAGGTCTAATATTGTAATGACGTCATTAAAAATTGTTTTTGATTTTACGCAATTATACTTTACAAATACAGTAATACTGATTTCGGTAAACGTAATAATAAAAAATTAATAAGGATATATTTAATTCAGATATTACACAATACTTGAAATGAAAGCAAATTAAAACTACTTGTAAAACAAACAATAAAATGACAAGCAAAGATCTTTAATTACAATAAATAGGGTTTACATACCTTTAAAAGTAGTAATATGTACAGTAAATCAGTGTCACAACTTAGTGTCGTTCATTGGTAAAAAGTTTTTGATGTCGTAATAATTATTGTTGGCCACAATTCGATTCTCACTGTGCGTCTGTGCGAACGAAAAGTGAAGACAGCGACGTTACTAACAAAGTCCTTAACGAAGCGTCGTAGTAGAAAAACAGATAATTTATATTATGTACACAATATACTTAAATTAAATTAATGATAAATAAAATCTATGGACTATGAGCAAAATAAAAATATAAACGATGACTTGACGTGCAAAATAAAGTGATTAAAACATTGATAGGGCGTGGAAGTAGGAGAAGGGGTTCCAATGTGTCACAGAGCCATCGGTGACTAGCAAATAGCAACGATTATTGCAATAACGAACCTCTTTGGATTAACTGTTTAGCCAGACGGGGACGGTCTACTGTCGTTTAGGGCTTAATACTCTACCGGTATTTTACCAACACGTTAGTCGGCTATCTGCATGTTATTATTTTTTTTGTTTATTATATTATCATTTTTATGCATCGAGAT
>VUJU01006509.1:0-10149 GCA_009835225.1 Aphis craccivora
GTCATCCAAAATTTTTTTATCGACACTTCAAAAAAAATTTCTCAAAAAAATCGAAAATTTCTGTGGTCTATAAATAACTCAAAAAAAGTCAAAATTTTTTGAAAATTGAACTGTATATAGAGAACACTGACATAAATATTTGGTGAAAATTACAAATTTTTACAGTGATTAGTTTTTGAATTACAACCATATAAAAAAATCGATTTGGTCGAAAACTGTTTTGCGTAAAAATTCCCGTTTTTCCTTAATTTTTTTTTGGTTTTTCCCGGCGCTTTTGAAAACTATTTGGAAATTCAAAAACTGACCCCAATACACCAACTAGATTTATTTTGCTACAGGAAACCACCCCCATATTTTGAAATTGAAGCATTATTTCGACACTTTCTCGTGTACACAGACACAAAAAAAAAAAAACACACAACATTGTAAAATCAATACATTCATCGCTCCGGTCAGAATTTAAAATCGATTTGGTCGAAAACTGGTATTGTGTAAAATGTCCTGTTTTTCCGTCATTTTTTTTTTTGTTTTTCTCGATTTTTTTGAAAACTGTTCGAAAATGTTTACTTTTGACCTCTATAATGCACTAAGGATATTCACTTTTACATCGAAAATCACCCCCATAGTTTGAAATTGGAGCATTATTTCGATTAGTTATGCTGTACACAAAAAAAAAAAAAAATAAAAAAAGACACACATCATTGTAAAATTAATACATTCATCACTTCGTTCAGAATCTAAAAATCGAAAATTTATAATAGAATTTAAATAACAAGAAAAGAACCATAATATTTTGAAAATTATTTCACTTTTAGTAAATGATTCGCTGAAAATTTTAAGTCTATTTTTGTTCAATTTTGCGTTATTGTACAAAACCAAAATCGACATTGTTAAAACCCGGTTTTGCGTAAGTTACGCGTAAAAAATTTTGTTTTTCCTATTTCTTCCCCCAATTATTAAGAAAAATGTAGGGAATTTTTTACTTTTAAATCCCCAACAGTACCAAGTTGATCAAATTGTCTATACTCAATGTTAAAATCTAAGAATTTTTAATGCTTTAAAAATTAATGATTTATCGCCATGCTATAGCAGAGTTTAAAATTACACTTTAATTATTTATAATGATAACTAAAATAAATAGATTCACAATAACCATTGTCATCAATGATTGTATTTCACTACTTCTGCTATTAATTATTGACCAATGTAATTTATACTTAAAAATTATATTATTATTATGTGTATTGTTGTAAAAATCATTTTATTTGTAGATAGCATTATAGAAATAAAGTATACTGTACATAAATCTAATTTCCTATGACTCGTGTAAACAAGAAATAGGTAATCGGTTTTCATAAACATATTAGTACAAAAAAGAAACTAATGTACTGATACATTTTTTATGCACGAATATTTAGTGTTTGGTATTTATTTATTTTTTATTTGTCATTCTCTATTGATGGTATTAAAGTCAAGTCAAAAAATATGTTATCAGTCATCACCATAATATATATTCAAAATGTCAAACACAAATAATATTGAATGTAATTGAATTTATGACAAATAGTTTTAAACTTGTGCGAATCATTTACTTGATTATTCGTTTATAATTTGACGATTATTTTTGTAATTGAATATAATATTTATCTAAATATTTAGTTGTGCAAGAACCCGGGTAAAAAAAATGTTCAGTATATTTTGAGAAAAATATATTAATATTTTAATCTTTGTGATGAATGTATTGATTTTACAATGATGTGTGTTTTTTTTGTTTTTTGTTTTTTTTTTGTGTCTCTGTACAGCATAACTAGTCGAAATAATGCTCCAATTTCAAACTTTGGGGGTTGTTTCCGATGTAAAAGTGAATATCCTTGGTGCATTATAGAGGTCAAAAGTAAACATTTTCCAACAGTTTTCAATCAAAAAAATCAAGAAATATAAGAAAAAAATGACGGAAAAACGGAAATTTTTACGCAAAACCAGTTTTCGATCAAATCGATTTTTTTATATGGTTTTAATTCAATTAAATTGAAATTTTTCTGAAAATTGTTTTTTTAAGTGTCGATAAAATTTTTTTGGTCGTATCAAAATACTTGAAAATTTAATACAAAATTCCTCATGAGTTATTCTTATATAGTGATTAAAAAATTATAAGAATACATAGGCACAATTTTTTTTAATTAGAATTTGAAGTTCAAATATTGACAAAAATTCGTCGAAACCATAAATATTTGCAAATTATTTTGTAGGTATAATTCATAAAAATTTTTGTATAAGTAGCTTAGAGTTGAAAATTCAATACGAGATTTTCCATAAGTTTAGCTTATAATAATTATAAAAGAACTTAAATACTGGTGTATTTGGACCATTAAAACATAAACCACTTTTTTCACAAACCATTCGAAATGATAACATATACGCTGACAAATCATCTTCGTTCAGAATCGTTTTTCGTATATAATGATACCTATCATTGGATTCAAATTTAACACTCCTATAGTATATATAATAATGATGATCCCTATGGCACCTATATGTACAGCAGAGCGGTATCCACTTACCCGCTTTTTTACTTTTAACTGTATAATTACATTAATTAGTTAATAGATATTTATGATTTTAAGTTCATTACAAATAGAGCCACACTTAGGTATAATACAATACTAATTACTATAATATTATATTTTTTATTGTATTAAGTATACTACTACGTTATGTCTACGTAACAGTGTAACATTACTAATTAATTAAATAAATAATACTTCAGTATTTATTTTTTAATAATGTTAGAATTCTTATTAACCTACTATTTAATTCTTATTTTAAAAAACCCGTGGAAGTCGTTCTGTTTTATACATTAAGTTTTAAATGTACTTATATTGACTATTGTTATTGAGTATGTTACTGTATGATGGATGTATTAAATTAATTGAACCAAATGATAAATATTTGCATACGAAAAATGATATTAAGCGAAGACATTATCAATTTTTAGTTTTTCAATCATATTTTCTAATTTATTTATTTTACTATTAAGTACAGTTTTTTGTGAAGTTATGTACCGTATTTAATTAAGCTGCAAGTTGAATTATTTTTTGCCAGAAATATCACTTATACATATACTATCATAGTATAATTATTGTTGTTGTTATAACTATTAAGTCAATAATGAAAATAGTACGATTTATGTAATATTTTACATAATATTATTACTACGTTTTATAAAAGAAAAAACAGTCAAAATACAATATATTATATTATGAATTTAAAATGATAATATAAAAACTAGGTAAATATTTCAAGTTTCTATGGTTTTTCGTTTTTGAATTATAACAAAATAAAGAATTCAATTCTATAGAAAACAATATTTTGCAAAAAAATGCTTGTGTGTTTTTTCTGTGTTTCCCGATTATTAAGAAATAGAAATGTAATTGAATGTTTTTACTTTTAATTTTCGAACTTTTATAACATTCAATTTGCTTCCAAAAATTACCCTTCAGTATTATTTCTACTCCGAATCTTGATAAATATATAAAAATGTATATAGGTATGATGAATGAGTAAAAAAACATCAATGAAAAAATTTGTATTACTTTATCTAGAATTTAAAATGTATGTATGCATGTAAATATCAAAAATAATAATAATGATTTTTATTTATTGTTTCAAATACCGTTGCCACCCCATTTTGTAATGTATACCTGCAATCAATATTCCAAGTAGTACGTCCACAAAACTGTATCAATCATAAATATAATAGACGTTTTACTGCTAAATAACTAGCACACCGAGTCCATTTATGGCGTACATATACGACATTTTCTTTCAATTCCTGTTCTACTTTCGTTGACATATCTAGCTTGGTTTGATTAATAATAATATCTAGTAGCAGGCCAATTATTTTAATCGATTTGAGTCACACGGACTCAACTGACGGGTGCTTGGAATAGTTCAAATCTTAAACTCCCCAGACTAAAAACATGTATCACCAAAATCATTAAATAAACAAGTTAACCACTTTACATATGTATAGAATACTTATTGTACTTTCAAACATTTGAATATGACATAAACGTTTTTATATAGTGATATTATATAAGCTAATGCTATGACACATTAATAAACAGTATAATATCTAATAATTGTGTTACTGTCTACGCCTACGCATAAATCTGACAGTGACAAAACTCACAAAACAACAATATGCGTAGTGCGCATTATTACTATGTAGAAATTATATAGGTCACACAATATAATATTACATAATAGTATACATCGAGTGTATCTATAGTCCAGACATAATAATATGGAGTCAAGTATAAACAAAGACGCAAAGTAGACATTTGTCCGGATAGATCTCAATGCATATTTATGTATTTAGAGTATTCTTAAGAACAACATTTTTTTTACGATTTATCACATACAGATAATGTTTTGGTTGATAGATGAATTATAAAGATATAAATATGGCTACAGAAAGGGACGAAAGAAGCAACTATAGCGCCTAGAAATGCTCTTTTATAACCAAATATGGTAGCCCTAGTGCCTGTTTTACTTTGAAGCCTTAAAAAAAATGCTATATATAGACTGTAAATATTTATATTATGGCACATTAATTAAATATTTTTCTGTTTTTGATAAAAGTACAGTTGGATGTCGGTAATTCGTGCCTCATGTAGTTCGTTTAAATCGAGTCAAAAGTAGGGATAGAACTGTAAAACTGCATAAGTATAATTTCTTAAAATTATTTTTTCTTAGCCATTATTCAATAATATTGTTAGTGATTTATTTCTTCACACAGTTAAAAATATCTAGGACATTAACTTTAGGTCTCTAATAAATCAGCCTCAACATCGAGACTTGGCATATCGGTGGCCGATGCATTACATCCCCTGCACTCCTGCTAAATCCGAAACTGAAAGATGAGAATGTCTTAATCAGTTTAAGGAGTCTATATATTATTATACCTAACTATTTGGTATATTGAATTATTTTTTGTCAAATTATTCTGATACACTCTGTATACACATATATACATTATATTATGTTCCTAGGACGAATAAATTAAACTAAGAGCGACGTTTCTGTGGCGCGTTTGATTATAACAATAACAACACAAAAAATACGATACGCGATTTATGTATAAGACGACAAAAACGCACGCGCGCTCACATACACACACACAACAGGCTCGTTTGTACGCCCAATTCATAGCGCGTTTTAAATATAATATTTTTAAATCCTTTGGTAGTATTCGCGTATAATAAGAAACAGCAAAGGCACTAAATCAGGCGGCGTACGTTCGCTATTCAATCGTTACCATCATGTTCGGAATACTCTCATTTGTCACGGAAATGGCACTGATGATGTTGGAACCGGTGTACCAGACTTACAAAGGACTGGAGGCGGCTGAGTCGGGCGGCAACGGACTCGAACCGACCGAGTGGCGGCGGCTGCTCATCCACTGGATTGTGTACGGCGCGTTCCGGGCGGTGGAGAGCCTGGCCAAGCCGTGGGTGCCGTTCTACGACTTACTCAAGATCGGAGCTATTGTGTGGTTGCGCTCGGGTGGCTCGAATACGGTATACCAGATGATCATCCGGCCGTTCTTGGCCGAAAACGAACCAGTCATCGACGAGTGGATAGACCAGATGAATCGCACTCGAGAGACTGTGATGGCCGCCACATCGGTGCTCAGCGCCGCCGTCACCGCTGATCCGGACGCGGTCGACGAAAGAGTCCCGGAGGAAACGATGATGCCTGACCCGGTGCTCGTTAATCCTCAGCCCGTGAGTACCGAGCCGAATACCGAGCGGAAGAATAGATAATAAACGATACATTTTTTTTGTCGTCGTCACGATGATATCTATAATACGTCTACAGCATCGAACGTAAAAATAATATGTGCTATACGATAATAAAGTACGAACATCGCCTTTTATATACATGCATACCTACCTCGTGTTCGGTTCAATATACGAAAATACGCGTGTTTGTAGAACGGAACGAGCAAACTGCATACAAATAATAATTCAACTTATAGTCGCTAATACTAATAAATTATAATGCATATCGAATTTGCTTATATAGAGTATAACTGCGTATTATTATACTTGCAGGTGACTTTCCGAACGTAGAGCGGTGATAGCCTTTAGTATTACACATATCTATATTCTATATGTATTATAATATACCTACATTATACGTAATACCTATTGATCTGATAGCTATTAATGGAGCTCGGATGGACTAAGTAGTCCTAAATATACAACCATCCGAAACTCACATTATAGTATTATACTTATTACTAATATGGACACTTACAGTAAGTTAAATAATATTTGTTCGTCTACATGGGTACCTACTAATATTATAAATTAATAAAGCTGAAAAGTTTGTATGTTTGAACACTTTGAACGCGCTAATAATATTAAACTACTAGTATACTGTTCTCAATAAATGTTGTAAGCTAATACCTTTAAATTCCTCTAGATTCGAAGGGTATTCTAGATTACTTTTTTTAAACCATATAGAAAGATTAATATTGGGTGGCTTAAATTCTCATATTATGCATACATTTAGTGTTAGTTCTTATATTTGTACAAAATAAATTTTTTTTTTTTATAGAACAACACTTATTATTTAAAAGTCGGCAGTACGGTAGTATTGAAAGCTGGGTAAGCGCAAAAAAAAACCGTTACTTATTAAGGTAAATTATTAATTATTTAGGTAAATAAAAAATAGTTTTTTTATTTATTTAACAGTTTTGGCGTTATTATAGCAACTTTTATTACTTTTAAATATATTTCTTTAATTTTTAGTACACACTACATATCTATCATATATGTGTTACGAGTAAAATAGGAAGTTGATCGTTGTGTAATGTGTATACTGTACATGCAGGGCCCGATTAGATTTAAGTACTGTAGTCTGTAGGTTAAATATTAAAAATATAAAAACTAAATAAAACATCTTACTCGGTATTTTAGTAAACACAGAAAAGCACCTTCTATCACTGATTGTTGTGAGTGTAGTGAGTGTACAAATTAAGGATCATGGAAATGTACCGATGGGCATCGAAACGCATATGTTATATATGTTTAAGCCTTACCGTGTCTTTACGATTTTCGCATTGAACCAACAAAAATTTGTTATCTCATATTTTTACCGGAGCGATTTAACCTACTAGGCCACTAGGGTAATAACTAATAGCATAAAACCCGGTCACATTATTGAATACTATATTAAACTCGAATCTTTACCATATTTTAGCACTGTTATTTCAAATTTAAAAATCATAATTAAACGAACGCTGGGGCTATTACCTATTAGTTATTACATTGCATACAAAGGCAATAGCCGATTAATCTCAGTGATACAAATCTGAATTTGAAATAACCAACATTATTATAATTTATAACATTTGAAAACAATTCTGAATAAAATTCTAATCTATAATATTAATATTCGAGATGATATTTATGTAGAATGTTTGTTCGTATAATAAAATATTTAAGTTAGGTAACATCATCATTTTGCACTTAAAGTGTTGGAATTTGTTATATTAAAAAAAAAAAAATGAGTAAATATACGATTATTCTTATAAGTGTTATCAGTAATTTGTTGCTGAAGCCATAGTCGAGTGAGCAGAATGCATTATTGACAAAGGATAAGACTTTTCAGATAATAAAAAATATATTATTTTTAGCAATATTATGATTAGGATTCAATTCAATTTTCACTGTTTGGGTACAATTAAGTGGGTTTTATCTTTTATACTTTTATTCTAGTGAGGTAGTTGATATGTATATTGATAATTTTGAATTACAAACAAAACAGAAACAGAACAAATACAGACAATGATAAATACAATAATATCAGCGTACCTAGTTCAAGGTTCGAGTGTTTGTACTCAGTTTTGGAGTAACAATTAATTATGTTTTATATATTTATTATTATTTCCGCTTACAATATATACTTTATCATAGTCATTAGCCCGTTATCCGTATAGATAGTTAAAGCTCGCAATAGGTAAAAAATATAAGTCATATCTATCTTTTTTAATTATTAATTATTTTATTTACACTTCTTTGCTTTGAGTAAGTGTCATTAATAGTATCTATATATATATATATATATATATATATATATGTATAAACTAATTACATATACGATTATTTCTATTTACCGTTTTAAACAAACACGATTTTTGGTCGTACCCATTGGCAATTGACCATTTCCCTCCGAAAAATAAGATACCATATTATTATGTCTCCACTATTTACTTTTCTTTATTATAAAAATTAAAAGCTACCTATCCTATTATTATATTTTCGAATACGTATTTATCTAATTTTTTATTAAAGAAATGAATATTTACAATCTATATAATACAACAGAGATTACATGAAGTAATTAATGAACTAAAATTAAAAGCCATTGTAGATATAGTAAAATATATATGTATTTTTTTTTTATAATAACTTAAAATTGAATAGTATAATATACAAATTATAAAAAAATTTTATTAACTACCTATATGTATATTATTAGTATTGAGAATATTATTCAGTGGATTCGATTTAATTTTGGCACTGGTTATAATATTGACAATCGATTTTTTTACATTATTAAAATTTAAAATCCATTGGAATTTTTTAGATAATGTGATAGAATGAAAGTTACATGTATACCGTTTATTATTTACACTTTTATTACTCTTGAATCTTGATACCTACTGCATTCCCACAATTTTACTTAATTAAATAATTTATCACTCAACTAAGGTTTAATATTTTTTATAACGTTTTATACATTTGTCACATAATATTAGTATAATATATATATGAGGTTAGGTAAATCATACATAAAAGTATAAAACAGAAAAATTTTAAAAACGAAAGGCAATGCTGTCTTTAAAGCTTAAATACGCAATTTAAACGTGCATTTAAATATGTCATTTGTCTTCGGAAATATGTTACAGAAAAAGGAATAAGTCTTAATGATAATAATTATGGTAATAATATTATAATAATAAATATATATATACATATATTATAATATACGTAGCATAAAACCATTTGCATCATACATAGGTAAAGTAGTAAAATAAACCAACAAAACCAAAAATGATTCTAAAGGTACAGACGTATACAGTATACTGTATACACGGGTGACTATAGTTTATGTTTACACAGTATATATATTATCTATTGTTATACATGTCTTATATTCTTGTGTTGACATAAAAGTCAAAATGTTAAGAGAATGGAACTAAAAATCTTTTTTCACTGATATATAATAATGTATGTATATTACACAAAAGTATAAATATTGAAAAGTGGGTAAGTGGGTACCGCTCTGCTGTACATTAGGTGCCGTATGGATCATTATTATATATTATAGGAGTGTTAAATTTGAATCCAATGTTAGGTATCATTGTATACGAAAAACGATTATAAACGAAGATGATTTGTCATCAGCTTATATGTTATCATTTCGAATGGTTGGTGAAAAGGGTGGTTTATGTTTTAATGTCCTGAATGTACCAGAATTTAAGTTACTTAATAATTATTATAAGCTAAACTTATGGAAAATCTCGTATTGAATTTTCAACTCTTAGCTACTTATTCAAAAACTTTTATGAATTATATCTACAAAATAATTTGCAAATATTCATGGTTTCAACGAATTTTTGTCAATACTTGAACTTCAAATGCTAATTAAAAAAAAAATTGTGCCTATTTATTCTTGTAATTTTTTAATCACTATAAGAAGAACTTATGAGGAACTTTATATTAAATTTTCAAGTATTTTGATACGACCAAAAAAATTTTATCGACACTTAAAAAAACAATTTTCAGAAAAATTGAAAATTTCAGTCGTCAATAAATAGCTCAAAAACGTGAATTTTAATAACTGGTAAAATTTTCAAGTATCTATGACTTAAACTTTTTGAATAATAACACATATTTAAAATTGTTTGAGGATAAATCGTTATCGTTACACTATCTCGTAAAAATTTGAAATTCAAACGCACTTAAAATTTTTCTTATAATGATGCTTCTAGTTTTCTCTATAGCTACTTGAAGGAAAACTTATGGAAAACTTAGTGTTGTATTTTAATCCTTAGTTATAAACACAAAAAAT
>VUJU01006510.1:0-10144 GCA_009835225.1 Aphis craccivora
CTTACGAATATTTCAAAATGTTTCTTAAAGATGATATTTTAGAACTTATAACAAAGTACACTAACACATACAGTTCTCAAAAACTTGTGGAAAATAATCAAAATATCGGAAAAATACATGGAATTTGAAATTGTTTGCGATAAAAGTAAATTTGAGGTTTTCCCCGGTGCATTTATTTATAAAAAACAATTTTCTATAACAATAGCATATGCCGTAACTATACATAAAAGTCAACGTATGTCTTTAGATTTTTGCATTGCCGATATAGGTAACAGTACATTTCCATGTGGATATACTGAGATAGACTTATGTAGCACTATCTAGGGTCACAAAATTAAGCGGCTTTGATTCAATTAACTTTGATCCTGAAAAAAAATATCGACCTGACTTGAAGTTAATAAATAAATAGTTACAAAAGCTCAACAAAATTTTAGAAAAAAATTATGAATTATACCTACAAAATAATTTGCATACATTCATGATTTTAACGAATTTTTGTCAATATTTGAACTTCAAACGCCAAAAATTGTGTCAATGTATTCTTATAATTTTTGAATCACTATAAGACCAACTTATGATAAAATTTCATTGAATTTTCAAGTATTTTGATTCTGCCAAAGAAAGTATATCGATAGTTAAATAAAAAAAACGAATATTTCACATGAATAAAAATAGCATTAAAATGAGCGAAATATTTTGAAAATTAAATTATGTAAAGAAAATGCTAATCGAAACAACTGGTGAAATTTTGATGTGTTAACGTCCTTACTCGCCACTCACTCAATAAAGAATGTGTGTAAAAATGGGTCTAGAGTGAATTTGTATAAATTCGATGTCACGAAAATACTAATAGTGTAACGGAAGTTTAATGGTTGCCCACCAATATTTTATTACAACGTAATATCTTTTAAATAAAATATTATATTATATATTTTATATCTGCAGAGAGTGCAACACAGCGGCAAAAAAAGGTGAGCCAATATAATAAGCCCATATATTTTCATATATATTTTTACATTATAAATGAAAATAAATTTACACATATTATAATTTTTAATTTTGTTGAAAAAAAATGATTTATCCACAAAATCTAAATTGACCAAAAAAAAAAGCCTAAAAGATATTAACACATCAATATATTGAGCGTCAGATACAAACTCTGACACACGTTTTTTTCAAGTATCTATGATTTACCTATACTTTTTGAATTTTAACAAATATTTAAAATTGTTTAAGGATAAATCGATTACTAACGTAATTTCGTAAAAATTTAAAATTTAAACGCACCACATAAACATTTTCCTAGTATGATGTTTCGAGTTTTCTCTACAGCTGTTAGAAGGAAAATTTATGAAAAACTTAGTATTGAATTTATCAACCTTAGATAAAAACACCAACAATTTTATGATTTTTTAACTACAAAATTAGTTGCAAATTTTCGTGATTTTGACATAAATCATAAAAATTTGAACTATATAAAAAAAAATTGTGACCAAAGATTTTTGATTTTTTTCAACTACAATAAGAACAATTTATAAGGAACATTGTATTAAATTTTCAAGTTTTTTTGGCTGCCAAATTTTTTTTATCGATACATCAAAAAAAATCGAAAATTTCAGTTGTATATAAATAGCTTAAAATAAAAGCAAAACATTTTGAAAATTTAACTGTATTCAGATAATACTTATATAAATATTTGGTGAAAAATTCAAGTATTTACAATGATAAGTTTTTGAGATACAACCATATAAAATCAATTTGGTCGAAAACTGGGTTCCCATAAAAATTTCCGTTTTTTCATCACTTTTTTCTTTGTTTTCCCGATTTTTTTTAAAAACTTTTGGAAAATTCTTTCTTTTGACCTCTATAATGCATCAAGGATGAATATCCTTTGCCATCCGAAACCATCCCCGAAGTTTGAAATTGAAGTATTAGGTATTTCGACAAGTTATGCTGAACACACGAAAAAAAAATTACATTAGAATCTTAAATTCACGTTTCTAGTAGGTACAAGTCAATATGTTTATGTTACCGTTAAAGTATAAACCAGTTATTTTATAATTTAACGTAACATTCTACTTAAAATGTTTACATTCAAATTATATAAATACTTTATCTTGAAACTGCATTGAATAACTAGTTATATTATAGAATTACAGATAATGAATCGTTAAAGTGTTTACATTTTAAAAACGCAGTCGCGATTTGCACCTTACCCGTTACACACGTATACGTACGCTTCTCTTAATTGTGATCCCGTCATCATATCGTGTTCGAATGTGACAAGTTTACTACGTAAAAATTAAAAATCGTCAATCTCATAACAATATATAACTTATAAAAGCGCAAGTGCGCTCAATGCACGTTCTTTTCAAAATGTAAAATAATTATTGTGCGCTTAAAACCAGCCAATTGTCGTTTATACAATAACAATATTCGTTGCGCTATCGCTGCAACATGCGTGACGACATTTACCCTCAAGATAATATGCTGCGGCCTCCCAATAAATCACCGAAACAGAAAAATAAAAATAATAATACACTAGGTATCTACTCATTTAAATACAACTAATGATCTCGTAGACGTTATTGAAAATATGGACGACGATTCGAATAATTGGACGAAAGTCAAATCATCAAAAGACGGAAAAAGAAATCATTCTAGCTCTTCCGAACAAAACTCTCCGCGAACACCGGTGAATAAAAATAAAAATTTTTTTTTCTGCAAATCGTTAAGAAGTATTATCACAAAATGATCATGAGACTATGCTTTCAATGATTGATACAACTAATACTAATATTAAAAAACCTGTGTCATCCCTAAACGTTGAACCTAAGATCGCACTTTCCTCCCAATATTCCCAAGACTACTGCACGTTAGTTTTACTGATCTGTGCACAAAACTCATTAAGATAATCGGTGTCGACAATTTTCACTGCAAAGCTCTGATGGACCGCCTCAAAATTATGAAAACCAATCAGGGTTCATACAGAACTCTGGTCCGCTTCTTAAGGGAAGAAAAAGCTGAATTTGAAACCTACCAGCTCAAAGAAGATAATTCTACTAGAGTTGTCATTCGCAATCTTCACACTACTACTCCACCGGAGTTAATCAAATCCAAGCTCGAAGAACGTCTTTTTGAAGTCAGACAAGTCTCAGCCGTCTTACACAAAGTAAATAAAAATTCACTACCTCTATTCTTTGTAGATCTCGAACCAACCAGCCAATCCAACGACATCTTCCAATTCACGTCATTTCTCCATACAAAAATTAAAGTGAAGGAACCTTATAAGCCAAAAACTATTAGTCAATGCACTAATTGTCAAGTATATGGACACACAAAATCATACTGTCGATATCTGGCGATCACCCATCAAATTACAAAGGATGCTCCATCTATAAGGATCTACAATGAAGAAAAAATCCAAAATCAAGTAATAACTTATCTAATAATTTTAGCTCTAAAAATACTTATGTACAAGATACCCACACAGTGAAAGCCTCCTCAATTCACCCTTTAGAGTCGACTCCTACTTACACCCAAGCTACTTCCAATTCTCATTCCAATCATACGGTACCTTCACTGCTCCAGACATAAGCAAAGTAATGTCAACCTTCATTGATGAGTTTAAACAATTAATTAATCCTTGGATCGCCCTACTAACCAAATAATTTCCAAACTTCTGGATGATAATACTGTGCACGGAGATACTGCAATTTATTTCAAATCCTCCCTGGTATACCAAACCCTTCCAAACTTCTGTCAACCAAATTTACAGTCTTGTGCCATATTAATGTACCTCAATAACGTACCGACCACAATATCTGCAACATATTCTCCACCACAACATAATATGAAATTTCAAAATTATGTTGACTACTTTAGTACACTTAGCCATACATTATTATAGACGGTGACTATAACGCCAAGTGTCACAGCTGGGGCTGCCGCACTAACAACCTAACCTAACCCGAGAGGTAATGTATTTCATAATTTTATAACTCAGAAAGGATTCAAAGTTCTTACTCCCCCTGGACCAACTTATTGGCCAACCTCACTTCGCAAAAAACCAGATATACTCGAAATATTTGTTTCCAACACACCGAGCAATATTTACTTCACGACTAATAATCTACTTGAACCTAGCTCGGACCATTCAGCTGTCCTTCTAACTGTTAGTGCTACGCCTTAAATTCGTTCTTGTCCACCAAAGATTTTTCACTCGACCACTGATAAGCAAAAATTCCATAACTTGGTTAATCAAAACTTTAACCTAAAAATTAGCTTAAAACCACCCAAGAAATTGATGATGCCGTTAATAATTTTACGATTGTTATTCAAACTGCAGCGTGGGATGCTAGTACAACTCACAGGCAGCACATAAACCACTCCTCTTCAATTCCTGAACATATCCGTATACTAATAGCTAACAAACGCAGAGCAAGGGCACTATATCAACGATATCGCCTACCATCCCTCAAGCGTAAATTTAACAACCTGGCTAAAAAATGTTTTTCTAGTCATAAAAATTAAGCACAGGCCAACTACCTTACAAATTTGTCATCGAAAGACGGTAGCCTTTAGTTAGCAACCAAAAAGTCCCTGCAACATCAAGCTCCGAATACTCTGTTAATAAACCCATCTGGTGGATTAGCATCTTCAGATGCTGATAAAGCAGAACTGATGAAAAATCACCTAGCAAAAATTTTCACGCCACATTCTGATATACAAATTCCTCAACACACAGCTCTGTCCTGAAGTCTCCCTTAGTAACATACCAATCCCTTCATCTCATTCGGTTAAGTACTTAGGCCTAGCCTTTGACCGTCGCCTTACCTGGGGACTTCATATCAGAACTAAAAATCTTACCCTAAACGAACGACTTCGCTCAATTAAAACATTAATATCTAACAAGCACACTAAACTAAACACCAAAATTCTCATATACAAATCATTAATCAAACCCATGTGGACCTATGGCCTGCAACTATGGGGCAAAGCAAAAAAAACTAATGTAAATAAAATTCAAACCGTTAAAAATAAAGTCTTAAAATTAATCACAAACGCCTCCAACTACACTGCACACAGATTTAAATATTAAAACGGTTTATTATGAAAGAATAACATACTACAAAAGATCCATAACAGACTTCCATATTATCTTAATCCCCTTATATCCAGTTTAGCTTCTCTCACAATTCCAGACAATCCCACACGACGACTGAAAAGAAATTGGTGCCGAGATTTACTAAATGAATAAATAAAATGATATTAATAAACAAATAGGTAGTTCTTTCACTGGATGGTTTCTTCCATCACGTTTTCATGTATAAAAAAAAATATTATATCATATATTCTTATTGTGACTAAGGGTACAGATTGTATATTTCTTGTTAAAAATAAAAAAAAAAACATTTTAAATAATAACTAGGTAAAGTGGATAGACGAATATTATTAATATTAATTAATATTATAAATTATTCTAAAAAATTCTTATAAATCATTAAAATAAATAAAAATTAATAAAAAAATATTTTATATAAGATTAGTTTTAGATCTATCTTAGTCATATTTAAAAATTTTTTTTTGTATTAAATTACAATAAATTACAGTTATATTATTTACACTGTTTGTCAAAATTAGCACACGACTGATTTTGATGACATTTAGGCGGCTCAGCACCGGAGCAATAGGCAACAAGCAACTAGCAATCGTCAATAAGCAATAATATTGCTAATTGATTAATCTCGTAGAAAATAATGAATATTCTCACACCGAAGCAACACGATGTTTCCTGTTGCGAACGTGTAGCAACATACATTGCCAGTGATACGGCTGTCGTGTTGCCGGTCGATATTTATTGACAGTGTTGAGCAATACGAGCTTCGTATTTCGAGTTTTCTCTATAGCTACTTAAAGAAAAATTTATGGAAAACTTATTGTTGTATTTTTAATCCTTAGTTATTAACACAAAAAAATTTTATGATTTTTCAACTTCAAAAATTACTTGCAATTTTTCGCGTTTTCGAAAGATTTCGTAAAAATTTGACTATAAACGCTTATAAAAAAAAAAATTGAGACTAACTTTTTTTAATTTTATTTAGCTACAAAAATAATAATAACAACTCGTAAGGAACCTTGTATTAAATTCTCAAGTTTTTTTGGTCATCCAAAATTGTTTTATCGACACTTCAAAGAAAAATTCTCATAAAAATCGATAATTTCTATGGTTTATAAATAACTCAAAAAAAGTCAAAATATTTTTAAAATTTAACGGTATATAGATAACATTAACATTAATATTTGGTGAAAATTTCAAGTATTTACAGTGATTAGTTTATGAATTACAACCATATAAAAAAATCTATTTTGTCGAAAACTGGTTTTACATAGCACTTTTACAACCAATTTGGTAGAACCTGTCTTCAGTAAATTTGAGAACTACAGCAATTACCGATCTAGGATTTCCCATCCCTCTATCAACATCTGGAATTTCAAGTTGAACTGTTGAACCTTCTTTTGCTTCTGGAAATTTAGCATTTGATAAATTCTCCATTTTTTTCGCTTTTATTTCTAAGTTATCTCTTGCATTTTGTCGTTCTGTTTGTTTGCGTTTTCTATTTTCGGTTGATGGTATTTCTTGTAATATAGTGTGTGGCAATATACTTGACGTTAGGCCAGTTTTATGGTCAGTTCCAAACATCGCATTGTATTGGCTTCGTTTAATTCCAGAATGATAGGCTTTATTTTTCATAAATCGAACGAATCTGAGTCCTTCACTCAATTTATTGGTGTTATTATCTTGCATCCAAGTAGTTGTTAATATATTTTCAATATCTCGGTTGATTCATTCAACACTGCTCTGTGACTGACTATGCCGTGGTTTCCCGTGAACGATGTTTAAATCAGGCCACATCTCACGCAATGAATTGATTAGTTCATTACAAAATTCCCTGCCATTGTCAGATTGAAAAGAAGCGGGTGCACCAAATAAACAAAAAATATCTAGTATCACACATGCGACTTGTTCCGCTTGTTTTGAAGTTAAAGGTTTTAAAATACAAAATTTTGTTAAATGATCTTGATAGACACATATAAATTTAAAATCTTTATCAAGTTGTGATTGAAAATCTATTAGATCAATTTGACAGCGACTATTAAAATCGTTAAAAACCATTCATTAAATTTATTAATTATAATTTTTTACCTTTCTTTTGTGATTTTTTTTTCTGTTGACATAGAATACCTACACAAATTTAAATACAACTTCACATCAGCTTGGGTAATATTTTTATATTTTTTATTAAGTTCAAATAACATACGGTCCCTTCCTCTGTGTTCAATCTACTTATGAACATTGTTTAAAATGTCAAACATGTCGTCTACCATAACGTATATTTTGAAATTAGGATTGTTTTCATTAAATGGGTAAATTAATGTTTCGACGGCATTTATTGTTATTAAATCGTAATGTTTCGCAAGCCAATAATCACGGGTTCGAGTTTTTTTAATTTTCATATTTTTGACGTCAGATATTAAATTTAAATATTTTACATTAGATAAAATAGCTCTATTATTTTTGTACTCACGTTTTTCAATTGATTCGTAAAATTTTTGTTTCATAAGAATCATTGTTTCATCCATATTGAATATAATTTTTAAAAAATGCAATCAAACAATTAAAACACGTGTAGGTACTACAGCTATATAATGCGTTGAATGTATAACTATGGTGTACTGCAGAGAACTGTACACGCCAGAAACAAACATAATAATATTATATATTCTAACACAACGAAATTATAAATTGGTCGGAAGGTTGGGTTAGATTTGATAGTCACTTATTATTGACTTTATATTGCCTTATCTTAGCGAAATCTAATATATAAACTATAACCACAGAAAAATATAGAAGCGACACTCGATAAACTGATCGGTCTACTGTATCCCTACGGTATGAAGTATTGGATTCTAAAATTTAAAACCGTATCCGTAATCTGACTAGATGTTGTTAATGTGTATCCCTATTTGTTACGATATTATAAAAACGGAAACAATCTATTGACCACCGGAACATATTGTCTTTATGTCACATTATATTGCTAAAAATGTGCAAATTGAAATTGCAATGGTCGCATTTTAGTGTAATATTGTTATTTGACATTAGTTTATTGTTAAATAAAAATATATTGTTCTGTGATAATGAGGATATGATTTATTTAAGTGATAACGTGCCGTTTCTTCTTGGAGACCGTGTTAAAGGCCAAAGTGACCCGATTTGGTCAATATCACACAGTGTCTATAGCCTGCTAGAACTGAGTAATCACGGGGAATTCATAAAATACCTAGTTAAATTTAATATTATATGTTTTATAGCATTGATTTGGTTAATGCATGTCATAGCTAGGTAGGTATTTCATAAAATATCGCCATTAAATACTTTAACGCTAATATATATATACAATAACAATTATGGAATGAAGTATTTATTAGAAAAAAATCAAAATATATCATTAATATATCTACTAACAACTTGAAAAATTGACGACAACACAACTTGTGTTTTGCAATTTGCTACAAAGGAGAATCATTAAAAAGCGGTTATTACACAAGCATAATCAAAAAATCAAATATTTGGTTTAGATGTAATGATCTTATTTTTAATAAAGAAAGATGGCCTTATGATGGTAAATACGTGTTTATAATAATTCAGATTAATTTTAGAAAAACTAAATTAAAACAATTATAGATACATTATTTAAATCAAACCTATATAATAAAACGCCAAAGTTTCGCCTGACCACCGACTGCCACATTGACCAATCGAAAAATTCCTTTCCGCAGCGGTCTTTTCGAAAACGTGTCGTGTGCCACCGCCGCCATCGTCGTTTCGTTTTCGAAACGTTTTTTTCTAAAATTGTTCCGACATTTTTCCGCTTTTCGACATTACGCGTTTGTGAAACGAGTGATGTTCAAACCCCGAAACCTCGAGTCGCGTACAATATATATTATATTATATCTATCGTATGGGAACTTTCCCGTGGTGATTCCAAAATAGGATGTTGCATTTTCGAGATCGGTGAGAGTTTATTTGTCAGACATAAAAATAATGCTGGTCGAATACTGCCACAGCAATGGTATTTGGAGGCATATGTTGTGAGACCATTGAGTATTTAGTCGTATGTGTACCCGATCGTTCGGAAAATACATTATTACCAATAATTTGAAACGTATACAAGTTGCCAATTGGATCGACCATTTTATCTGATTTCTGGAGAGCGTATAATAATATTAAAAACCAGCCATTATATATATTCAATAGTAAACCACAAATATAACTTTGTGGATCCTATAAGTGGAGCTCATACGCAGAATGTTGAGAGGATGTGGGGAAGTGTTTAATGGGGCAACAAGAAACGTAGAGGGACTAAGAGAAACTTCTTGGATTCTTATTTGTCAGAGTTTATGTGTTCAAGTAAATTTAACGGTCGCGATCCATTTAAAGAAATGTTGAAGGACATATCAGAGTTTTGGCCATCTGCTTAATTTTTCATTATTATCCGTATTAGAAGTTATTTATTAATATTATATTACTATATTTTTATTTTGATCACTTGAATTGTCTGTATAATCATAAATGTAGAACGTTTAATAAATGTATAATGTATTACTAATCGTACATTTTTATATAAATTATTGGTTATTGAAAATACGAAAAATGGAAGTGGCGGGTGTTAACTAAGCTTGATTGGCGGGGGGATTACCTTCAGGGCGGGAGTCAACTAAACCAGTACCATAACACACTTTTATAAGCTCAACTTGGATATACGTGTAAAATATAATATTATATGTGTTATATAATACGAAGCTAAATGGACTCAATGTTTTGATTAGTAACAAAATGTATTTATTTATATATTGTTTTTATAGGTAACCATATTTAAAATACGTGTACAAATATAACTTTTATTAGGTACCTAATAATTTATACCTGTTTCTGGTACGTAAATAGGAAATATATGTAAATATATACTCGTAAATATATTTCAAAGGATCTACCGTAAAATGACCTGTTCAACGCGCGTACACAATATAAATAAGCTTAGTTCAGCGATGCGCGCAATATTAATTTTTTTTTTTAAGT
>VUJU01006511.1:0-10140 GCA_009835225.1 Aphis craccivora
TACAGATATTTTGCGCAGACAGTATGTTAAAAATATTAATGTTAATTGTAATTTGATGATTTATTGTAAAAATGTTGTTATAGGAAAAAACAAGAGCACTATTCTAGTTGATATTTTAAATGTTATCGAAGAAAAATCATTAAATATCAAAGACTTGGCTGATATAAATTTTTTTACTGCTGCTATGGAAAATTGTCGGTACCATTTACAAAACGTTGATGTTGCACTTAGAGTTCATTCTATTTTACTGAAGCAAAACAATTATAATTTAATTGGAGATTCATATAGAGAATCAGTCTATTAGTAATTTTTTTTTTCTATAATAAAACACCATTATTGTTTCTTTGGCAATTAGTAGGGTTCTGAATGCAAGCAAATGACTTAAAAAAAAAGTTTTTATTATTTATAATACTTATAATGAATACCATATTACATTTTCTTGCCTTTATTCTCAGCAAATGTTTTTGCATTTTTCTATTTTTAAATTATCAATTTATCACTATAATTGTATATCATGAATTATATTAACAATAATAAGCAGCAAGAATTTGCAAAAACTATGCATTGTCAATAATGTTTTCTAAATAATAAACTAAAAAAATCCATGGGAATTGTCAAATGTGTCTTAACCAGGACTAGCTCAAGTATTTAAATACACCTAGGCAAACTTGAGTTTTGTCACCCCTTACATAATACTTTATCAAATATATTTTTTTTATCTATAATACAAAAATGTTTAATGACGACTACCCCTTGAGCTGGTCTTGGTCTTAACTTCAGTACAAATAAAATAATTGTTATTTTAAATGTACAAAAATATTGAAATGTCTTTTGCATATTCTTTCATTTTAAGTACTTTTTTTTTCATTTAAATTGCCTCAAATTTGAACCCTAATAATTAGTTTCATAAAAAATGTTTGATTATAAATTACTAATTTACTTATATTTTTAGTCGGCATTTGTTTGCTATATTATGTCAAAATGAATCAGTTGAATTTTTAATGAAATATTACGATGATTTAGTCCCACACATATATATACCTGAACCAAATATTACTGAGGTAATTATATAATATTAAATGCATTATGCAATATAATTTGTATTATAAATATTATTATTATTATTACTATTATATTTATATTATTAATATCATTATTTTCAACTCAAGCTTTAATTTCTGAAACAAATTAATAGAAATTAAAAGTAAAAAAAAAAAAAACAAAAAAATTGATTGAATGAAATATTCTTAAATTCTTAATCTTAATATACTCTGTATTGTAGAAGTGGATCCTTAGGCTACAACCAATTTTTATCAATTTTGATTTTATGGGTGGATTTGCTAGCAAATTAGGAGTAATATTGATTGTTGAAATCTATTCAGCAAAAGTCTTCAGTTTTAACTGTTGTTAAAATATTAAAACAACTATCATGAAAATGCAGTTCTCATTGTGTGTACGCTATACCACAAGTCCAAGATTACTCTTTATAAAATGTTGTGTAGTATGATAAATTTTAATGTATTTTTTTATTTTATTTTAATATTTAATTTATTATTGCAGTTAATTGTGAAATCTATAAATATTGCTGCAGCTGTTGAAATGTACCCAAAAATTTGGTCAGATATTTTAATGTTTGATCAAGCAGATAGAGAACCCATTATAACAGAGTTAATAAATGGCATGGCTCAAAATTTATTCCCAAGTTTTGAACCATCTATTAAAGAAAAATTAGGTTTATTATCGGGTACAATTTATGATGCTATTGAAGAAAGAAAAGAAACTGGTAAAATAAAAATGTCGTAAGTATACTGTAATTTGTATTATTATTATTATTTTTTTATTAGCTTTTTGAGTGTACAATTATAGATATACTATAATTTATACTACAACTATGATCTTCAGAAGTACTGAATCTTTTGAAATTGTTTATTGAGTTTTTAACTAATTTTTTAATATATTATAAATATATTTAGAGTATTATGAGAGTTATTGGTTTACGTATGTGTATAAAAAAAAATTAATATTAAACCAGTCTAAATTACTAAATAATTCACATTGCTCCTCTATGAATCAGTTAAATTTTGTTTTAAAATAATGAATAATATTTTTATAGTTTGATGTAATTGTAAGTTTTGTGACCAGGAAATATTGATTTGATATGGATAGGTATCTGTGATTAAAATAATACAAACTTTGAGTGAGAGGTGAGAAATAATCAGTTTTAATATTCTGAACAAATGTTTTTGACTTATTAAATTTTCTTATTAAAATAATTTTTAAGATATCATAAACTTGTCTTTAATTTTTTATAATAAGTATTTTTAAAATAATTATTAAAAGTTGTATTTGATCAAATGTATAACTTATACAATTAAATAATATGTGTTTACCATGAAACTTATAATTATTTTGTATTACAAAAAAAAAAAATAATAATTATAACTCTTGTTTAAAAAAAAAACACAATTATATATATTTTTAATCATAATTATATCCTATTTATTTTAGATGGACTGGTAATATGTTGGGAAATTTGATTAACATCTGTTTGTTTGGAGATAATATTAATAAGGCTACTGAAATTGTTGTGAAACTGCATAAACATCAAAACGACATCATTGGAATTCCAGATAGTCATACAATTGTTACATTTTTAGATTATTGCATTGAAAATAATTGTTTTAATGAACTTTTAGTAAGTAAAATAAAAATAAAATAGTTAAGTATTAGTATTAGTTCAAATATAGGTACATAGTTTTAATATGTTTAGTTGTTACCTATTTGTTTTAAAATCTGTTAAATGTAAATTTCTGCAGTGATGAAAAGGGTTGTCATAGTTATTTCTTTAAAATTTAATACTTAAAAGGACGTTATACCCGCATATGTTGTCTCCGTCTTACAAAGTACATAACATACCAAATTTGCATTAAGCAAATTACGCTTAGCTAATTTAATTGACTAATTTGTAAATTTATTTATTTAGTTATTTATTTTATTTATTTATTTAGTAATAATTTGATCAGTATTTTCTGATTAAATGAACTATGTAGATTTTGAATTCAAATTCAAATTTTTATTAGAAATATACTTAGCATCAAAATTTATAATTTATTTCAGGTGTCATTTATAATTTATATAATTAGTACAGCAATTTTAAAACTAATTTTACTAACTAAAAATAAAATGCGGTTTCTAACCAAAACTAAAAACTATTTTAAACTATTTAACCTTTAAGAAAATTAGCAGATGCTAAAATACTAAAATATAATAAGCTAATTTAAAATTAAATTCATATTTTTAATTAATAATTATTATTTTGTTTACTTTAGAAGTGCATTGAATACTCTTTGGAAGTCAACTATTTTGAACTAGATGATTTCATTTCAAAAATTATAACAAAAATGACTTTATCACCAATGCAGCGTGCACATTTGTCAAAATTGGTCGGAACTGAACATTATGTTGAAATTGAAAATAAAATTGAATCTGTTAATAGTTAAGTTCATTTTTATTTTAAAATTTTAGTAATATATGATGTGTATTGTATATACTTTTTTTGCTATATTATTTAAAATTTCAGTTGAATATACTTTTTAATCAATAAAATATAGTACCATGTTTATGGTTTAGATCTTTTATGTTGACAATAATTGCATGACATATATTATATAAGTAAACATACAATCTTCTTATTTGTTCAAAACATTAAAAGACAGTTACTTTTACATTATGTATTCTATAATTGTTATGTAAATATTTTTATAAACAACCTACCTATACATGATTTATTGGGTTAATCTACTGAACATTTATAATTAATTAATTTTAAGTACATAGTACGTGCTTTGATAATCCATATAATATACTATGAGATAGCCCTATATATTCCAAAAATTAATTAAAGAGTCATAAAACCTCAATTATAATCACATTAGCTTATAGACAATAGAAAAATAACTACAGTTGTGTGTTGGTAGCAGCATGCATGTGGTTTGACTATTGACCAATAAAGCAAGGATAAATTCTCCCGAATTTTTGGGCTCTCCCAACCAAAATAGGTTTTTTTCAGACATGATTTACCCTAGTTAAATCACCTTATGTTTTATGTTTTATGCTTTACTTTTATAACAATCTATACCTATCAGAAATTATATTTTATATTCTGTACAAAGTGATGAATGTATTGATTTTACAATGATGTGTGTTTTGTTAATTGTTTGTAAGTTTGTTTTTGTGTCTGTGTACAGCAAACTTGTCGAAATAATGCTTCGATTTTAAACTTCGGGAGTGATTTCCGATGGAAAAGCGAATATCCTTGGTGCATTATAGAGGTCAAAAGTAAACATTTTCCAATAGTTTTCAAAAAAATCGAGAAAAACGAAAAAAAAAGTGACAAAAAACGGGGATTTTTTACGCAAAACCAGTTTTCGACCAAATCTATTTTTTTTTTATATTTTTTTACTTAAAAACTAATCACTGTAAAATTTTCACCAAATATTGATATTAGTGTTATATAAACAGTTAAATTTACGAAATATTTTGACATTTTTTGAGCTATTTATAGGCAACTGAAATTTACGATTTTTTTTTTCGAAGTGTCGATAAAAAAATTTTGGGTTTCCAAAAACACTTGAAAATTTAATACAAAGTTCCTTATGAGTTGATTTTATTCTAGTGAAAAAATCAATAATCATTAGTCATAATTTTTTTTATAAACGTTCATAGTTCACATTTTTACAAAGTATATCAAAATCAAATTTTCGCGAAGTAGTTTTTTAGTTGAAAAATAATAACAATTTTTGTGTTTATATCTAAGGTAAAGAAATTCAACGGGAAGTTGTCCATCAAATAGCTATGGAGAAAACTCGAAACATCATAATAGGAAAAATTTTATGTGCGTTTGAATTTTAAATGTTTACGAAGTCGGGTAGTGATAACGATTTATCCACAGAATAGATGAAATAAAATCTCAGACGAAATAAAATATTTGTTATAAAATTATAAATCGTAGATACTTGAAAATTTCACCAGTTATATAGATTGACATTTTCTTTACATGATTTAATTTTCAAAATATTTTGCTTATTTTAATGCTATTTATAGGCATTTAAAATATTTGTTTATATTACAATTTTTTTTTTTATAAATATTGATTAAATTTTTTTGGCTTTGTAAATACTAGAAAATTTGATACAAAGTTCCTCATAAGTTTTTCTTATTTCTTATAGTAATTCAAAAAAATTATAAGAGTACATATGCACAGTTTTTTTTTTATTAGCATTTAGAGTTCAAATATCTACGAAAATTTGTCAAAATCATGAATTATTGCAAAATAATTTGTAGGTATAATTCATAAAAAATGTTGCATAAGTAGCTAAGAGTTAAATATGTAATACAAGATTTTCCATAAGTTTGGCTTACAATAATTATAAAAGAACTTACATTTTAGTGTATTCAGGCCATTAAAACATAAACCATAAACCACCCTTTTCACCAACCAGTACCACTAGAAATTATATCCTAGACCAGCGGTTCTCAAGATTTTTGTATTCGCGTACCACCTACATAGTTTGAACATTTTTACGTACCACCTAACCATTTTTTTGCTTTTTTTTTTGGTTATTAATAATGTATAGTGTATAGGTTTATGTTTTTTATAAAAGAAGATTTTCTTCGCGTACCATCTATGTGCTTTCCACGTACCACAGGTTGAGAACCGTTGTTCTAGACTGACAAGTCATCTTCGTTCAGAATCATTTTTCTATACAATAATACCTCTCATTGGATTCAAATTCAATAAATAAACTATAGTGACCTACTATACAGCAGAGCGGTACCCACTTGAACAACTTTATTGATTTTATTTTCATTTATTAAAACATTTAGATTAATAAATTATTAACATTTATTATATGAAAAATACTTAAAAATAATTCAAGATTATAATCCCAAAAATAATACACTAGGTACTATATCAGTTTCCAGGAATTGGGGCGCTACAATACACACATTACAAATTCAAGAAAGATATCTATTATACAATAAAATATATAAAACATAAAAGGGATTTATTCTATTTTTTAAAATACACAAAATATTTTCATTTATTATAATCAATAATCATGAATATTTATATTGAATTAAGGTTTTAAAAAACAAATCTTAACTTGTAAAAGTGATTTTAGATAAAAAAAAAAAAAATTATAATAATAAAAAATAAATGATAACAATAATAATAATCTTAATTTAAATCGATTCAAATAAAAACAAAATATGTTATGTACAAATTTAACATCTATATATTATATTATAGTAATTTTAATCAAATGGAATAATACAAATATATATTATATACATATTATTAGACTACAACCTACTTAATATGTTTAACATCAATAGTTTTTGTTGGTTGTGTTTCAATTTTAGAATTATTACTTTCATCTGAAGTATCTGTTTGAGTAGTGTAAGTTGTCACTCGAGTGGGTGCAGCCATACCTTCATCAATAAGTTTCTGTCTTTCTCGTAACATTGAAGCTTTCATATTGCTCATTTGATGATAATAACAAAGTTTACACATAGTACAAACTGTCAAGCCAACCCAGCAAGACCATGATGCCCATATACCAAACTATAAAAATATTAAAAATATATTTCTAAAAAGTTTAAATGCTATGCAAACAAAAAAAAAAAAAATGAATTAATTTGTTAATGAAAAATACATAAAGATTTACCTTATAATAGTTATAACTTTTATATTTCTTAACTCCTCAATAGTGAAAACAGAAATTTCCTAAGAAAAAGGTCTACAATACAAATATTTTTGTACCTAAATATTGTTTAATATTATTTGATCTTAATGTGTGCTAATACTCATGCATGTGGTCAGAAGGGGAGGGACAGAATTTTTGGTATCATAATCTGTGATAAATTATTATTATATTTTTTAAGATAATTTATTAATACCACCCATGGTTCAAGATGACAAGGTATAAGATTGTTGAAGTTTACAATTTATATATATATATATTTGAAAAAAAAATTAAGCCACATGAATAACCTGTATATAATACTACCGCCTCTAAGCTCACGCCTATATTAACAATAGATAATAATTTTATTTTATTAATATTGTGACATAGTGGCATAGACAGACATTTTCATTGGGAGGGGAGGGGCTAAATATATATATAAATAAAATTATATTTTATTTTTTCTAACCTCCCCTTTTCCCGTGTTTACACTCGTGTTGTGACTTAATCCAGATTCTCAAACATATAGTTTGAATACTATACTATATAGTATACAATACTATATAGTACTATATCTAATTCAGCATTACATATTATATTAGAAGTTAATCAAGCTTCACATACTACAAGTCTATAGCATTGTATGTTGTTATTTTTTACACATTATTGTATTTTTAATTTTTAATAAGGTCAGAACAAATTGTACCTGAGCTACTCCAAGTTGAAAATAAAAACCAGATGTATCAATTCCATCTAGAATGTCAATAGGATTTCCAGCAGCCATTTCACACCTATAAATTAATATATAATTAATACTACATAAATATAATACTCAATTTATTAGATAGAAAACAGCTAAAACTAAAATCAACAGAACATTAGATCATTAAACTGAAATTTAATTAATAGAATACCTTAGAAAACATGTTATCGTTTTTAATTAAAACAAACATAAATTAAATTATATTAACACTTAAAATAGTTTATTATATTTACCTTTACCTGTATGGTATATTTAATTTTTATTATAATTGTAAAGAATTTCATAGAGTTTAAACAAATAAACTTATTGTAAGCATGTATACTTAAAGTAATATAGTATATACAAACAATATAATATATATTCATATTATTTATTGTAAATAAAAAAGTTTATTTAGATATTTTTTACAGTATATAAAATATATATACATAAAAACATGATATTTAATTTCACTAAAAATTATGGTTATTCATGAGGTCTGTCCTATGTTTGATCTACTGATAACAGATACATATATTTTAAACAACAATGCTATACCTATATAATTATCGATATGATACAGAGAGTCTGTATTGTATTTTTAAAATACCATATAGAGTATAGACATTCAGTTACCATTTAGCATTTATTTTAGAGACATGGCTATGCTTAAAAAAAGACCTATAGGTAATTAGTTTTATCATAAATATTTAGTAATTAGTAGTATTCAAAGCAGTTGTACTTGCTAATAGAATTCAAGATTCATCTCTAGATAGTAATATTGGTGCATCGATTAACCCATAAACTATGTCATTCAAAAATGTACCACTAAATACTTATCTATGACTAAACTATTGGTTTTTTAAGAACATATAAAATAGATTTATAATAGATTTATCATATTTATATTATGAATGTAGGACACTCAAAGATGAGTGTCTTTTACATGAATCCCGAATTTACAACCTGACACAACACATTCTAATCTATCATTTCCAAAATAGATATACTTTAGTTCTACGCTTATTCTATTGAATAACATTATTTTGTATTTGTGAATGCCAAAATGTATGGTGGCATTATAACAGAATACTAATAAGTGTAGTAATGTTTAGAACTTAGCATGATCTGAAATACATTTTACACAGAATTAATACAAATCATCAACAAATAATTGAATATTACAATAAATATCTAAGCGAAAAAAAATTATTGAAGTATTAAATGATACGGCTGTGGATCTCATTCCTACAAACCAATTGTAAGTATGATTTTATTGATTTATTAATAATGCATGATAGAATGAATTATCTAAGACCAGAGTATCAAAAGTATATAATAAATGTTATAAACACCAAACAATGTAATATATATGAAAATATATTTCTTATAAAAACTTTCCAGCCACTGAGGGAAAGATTGTCAACAACTTTTAAAAATTTTGAACATTATAATTTGTAAATCACATGGGCTTACATAATAATAAAAAAAAATAACTTACGATGGAAATCTTTCAATCATGTCATTACACCATGTCATAAATCCAAATGTTATCATCAGAGCAGCATTGATTGTAAAAATACACATAAGTACACATGTAATGGCATCAATAAATGTCAATAAAAATGAACTGAAAAGTACATAAGAATATATATATTTTTTTATATTATTTTAATAATTGATTATATTTATATATGTTTATAGTCCATTACAAGCAACTCCATTATTTATTAAATTATGTGTTTAAATTAAAAAAAAAAAACAAATATAATCACCTAAATTTTGATTCATACTAGTTAAAAAACAAATTTAGTATTAAAATACCTATTATAATAAAACTTTTATTATTGTACATAAAAATTGAAGAAAAAAACAATATTTAGAAAAATGTATAAATTACAAACCTGTCTGTTCCTTTATAAGCAAAAATTGACATTCTATAGGTCTGTATTGATGATATTACTAATAGCAAAACTCCAACAAAAATCGAATAGTTGCAATAAGCTTGAGAAGCCCAATTTACTAAAAATTGACCATTCTTCTCAAGCCATTGGCCAGAAGAAAATAAAAGACAATGTCCTCTGCAATGTTAAATATTTGTAATGTTAAATAATTAAATAATAAGTAAGTACTTAAATAGCCTTGAATGTATTACTTAAATTCATCTTGATGAAGACTCATTGGTATAATGATGCATAGTGAAAGAATTGCTGCTATGGTATAACCAGCTACTTGACTTAACAATAACTTATTTGTGAGCGCCATTGAAATGTTATTACCTATACAACAATAAATGTGAGAAAGTGTAATTGAATAAAGAGAAGGTAAAAATAAAGTTAATCATTAAATTGAAATTACATGTCTTGTTTTCAACAAATAAAAACACTTAACAAAGAAGATTGAAGAATTAAGTTAAAATTTTAAAAACAACGTATTTAGTTATAACACAGAACGATAGGTACTATTAGGTAGTAGCCAGTAGGTAATAACTAATATTGCTAATATTACTAATAGATAATATGTTAATATATTATTAATTATATTTTATTTTACAATTGAATCTAATATAATATGTATTATCTATTATTTCTTTGTATAAATTGTCGTATAATCAATTTTCTTTTTGTCAGTGATAAGATTTTTTTTTCA
>VUJU01006512.1:0-10139 GCA_009835225.1 Aphis craccivora
TTTTTTTTTTTTTTTAGTTACCTAACTAAAATTTAGAGATAGTATCTTGAGTATAGTATTTTGAGATTTAGTATCAATCATTATTTATTAGGTATTATATGTATATAATATGTAGAAAAATAAATGGAATAGTTTCGTCATTGTGAGTTAGAAAACAGAACCCCTCACATTATTTTCTATCAATGATTTAGGCGTGTAGGTACTCAAAAGTTGTTATAGGACTATGACTATACACCACTAGTTTTCGTATTAAAGTGAACTGTTTTATTATAATAATCTAACTAACAGTAAAAAAAAAGTCTGTCAATATGTATTTTAATTTTTTCATTTCTAAGCTAGTTAGAACTTTATAACTATATAACTATATGAATGTGAATATAGATTATTGCAATTATTTAAAAATATTTAGAAAACTCATTTAATATTAAAACACCTGTAGGTAATTGTAAAACCTGACGTATAAATACAAATCATGTTCTTACCTTTAAAGTTTATAATAAGCAGCACTCTGAGCGTTTTCACTACTTTTCAATAGAGAAAGATTGTAAAGTTATTGCGTAATGGTGCAGTGCTGGCGTGACGGGGGAACGAACAGGGCCCTTGCCCGGGTACTCGCACTTGTGTGAGTGCCTCACAGATAGACACCAATACCAACTTAAAGTACTTTTTTTTATTCATTACTTAGTATTCTACGATCCACACTTGCTCATAAATAAATCATAATAAATAACAATCTATTAAGAATAAGAATGCACGGGAATATTTTTACAACAAACATTTTATGTTAAATGCATGAAAATATTATGATATATATATTTTATGAATAAGAAAATACATAAATACAACCATATAATAATTTGTAGCATATTTTAACCGGGGCCTCGCAAATCCTATAACACCGCAAGCACTGCATGTAGGTAGGTAGTTGTATTCTAGAGCAACGTTGCAGTGCAGTATCAGCTATTATAGAATTTTTATTAAATTCCAATAAATATTAATGTTATTATGTCTCGTTATTTATAAAAATTTTAATTTTTAAAAATGTATTCATCTTTTTATTTTTTAAATTATAAAAAAGCAAACATTTGGTTTGATTTTAGAATGTCAATCTGATAGCAGATATTTATATATACTAACAGACTGCAGTAGTGATGATGCTTAATTTTTAATAATTCCTTAGCATAGGTAATTATAGTCCGGCACAATAAGATACCTAATTAAATAGTTTAATTATATTTTGCTTTATTGTAGTATTGTATAATACGCTACGTTTATTATTATCATGTTTTATCTACTTTCTTTTTTTAAAGAAAATTTTCATAAGGATTCCGCATAAAAAATATTATTTTTGGTGCGTTCCGTTACCCTAGAAAACAATTTGAAAACACTACCGCCTAGTGCAATGGCTGAATGAATTTATTTTCGATTATAAATATACATATTATATTGATTCATTTATTTAAATATGATAATTAATGTCAATATATAAATAAATATTATAGGGAATATGCTATTTCGTTCAAAATATTAATTTATTCCCCTTCAATCTTAAGATAAGGAACTCTATGAATAAATTATATAATTGATTTAAATATAAGACCACATATAATAAAGTAATAAGCCCTTATATGTATATAATATTAATATATAGGTTATAGGTACTTATATGCAATATTGCAATGTATATGTATATAGTAATAGTATACTTATAAATTATAATGAATACTATTAGTAACTAATATAATATGTATAACTGTATAAGTATAAATGTATTATGTATGTATATAATACATATCTTATTAATTTATTATGTTTTGATATAGTATATTAATACTAGATAAGGATTTATATCAATATCAGCATAACTAAAAATTAAACCATGTATATTGTATACGCTTTGAAGCTCTTAAAACCACTCCTAATTCCTATAAATGTATATTATGATGTAATTACCTACATATTCGACATTTTAGTTTAACTTTTTTCAACTTGACCTTAACCTCAAGTAAAAATTTAATACATGAGCGTGTATACATTTAATTTTGGTAGTTCAATTCAATGTGAAATATTATGTAAGTGTTAGTTTGTTAGTTGTTACTAGTTGATTTGATGCTACTCAGTATACTGTATAATTACTAATCAATTAAGTCTTTTTTTTGATCGAGATAAACTCCGAAACGACTGACTGGATTTCGATGTGGTTTACACTGTGAAACAATTAGCAGAGGAAGGTGTATGGGTATAATTTATTGATATAACTTGATTAAAATTTCTATGATGATACAATCAAATTTTGATATGGCATTCGTGTTGTGTTCTCCCGCTGTTCGGTAACCCACTCCCATTACTTTTGTTCTTTGACAGTTCCTTTAAAGATTAAATATATTAAAAGATAAAAATTAGCAATAAGCATCAATTTTTCTATTGGTACTGGTAATATAATATATTGTTTAATTCAATACGTATTGTTATGTTTAACAACTAAAAATTCTATATAATTAAATAATTTACTTAAATTAATTCAAGTTAAAATCATAATAAAGATGTAGGTATATCATAATATTAATATATGTTCACTAATCACTATATTATAATATAAAATATACATATTATATAATATAGTAGGTTATAGGTACTTTTAAACGTATAGAATGATTAATCCATCATTAATGACATCATCGATATACTTGATGGTGATACAAAACTTTTCCTTTTGATTAAACGTTTAGCTATAGGCCTGTAGAGTTTAATGTACAAAGATAGTACCTACATATACATTATACGCAATTATTTTTATTTTATATAATGTCGATTAGATAAAGTTGACAAAAATCTTTAATATCCTTTGATCTCTGTACAATAGTCAATATTACAACATAATATTATCGTAGATCATCGAAAAAGATGAATTGACCATCTATAATAATTAATAATATATGAATTCCAGAATGCAGTTTCATATCAAATTTACACGTAATGATTTTTAATGGATCCTAAATCCTATTTAATAATAACCGGTGGTAAGACGCCACTGTAAGACGTATCTAGATTGTAAACAGTAGGTGATGATTGTTAGCACAGAATAGATAAATTAGTATTGTGTTAGTAGTAGTGTAGTAGTAGTAGTAGTAGTAGTAGTAGTGTTAGTACGTTACCCCGTGATTGAATATGTCACTGTCAGTGGCGTAAAAACGGGGGTGCACGACGGTGCACTTGCACCCCCTGGAAATATATAGAAGGTGCAAAGATATGCGTTTGAACCTGCTAAAATAAATTGAACTCAAAAATCAAAATTCTATGAAAACAAAATTCAATTTTATTGTTTTTACAAAGCAATAAAAACTACGTATGTAAAAGCTAAGAATAATACCTAAATAATATTTTTATTACTCATTTAATATGTTAGTTATTGTTATGTTTATGCTTTGCACCTAGGGGGCTCTAAGTCTTAGTTGGAGGGGACTAAGTCATATTTTTCATAAAACTTTATAACAAACAATATAATATATATTATATGTTCTTAGGGGGGGGGGAGCCACGTCTCTTTGCACTTGCTGAAATTTAATGGAATTACGCCAATGGTCATTGTAATGAATATTATGTTAAATTCAAAAAAAAGCATTGTAATCATTGCTAACGATTATGATAACACTTCTAACTTCTAAGCAGACTACACGCAAAGAGACCGTCAGACTATATATTTTCAAGAACATATTTTTATTAAATATATAATATTTATATATTACTATCAGTGCCGGATCTTGGGGGGGGCAACTGGGTATCCTTGCCCCGGGCGCGGGTTAGGGCGCTGTTGGTATAAGGGCGCTCTTATAATTATTGACAACCCGTACCACTAATACAATATAGGGGGGCTAAATTTCTATTATCCCCGGGCGTCAAATATGCTAGATCCGACACTATTTACTATACCATATAATTTATTTATTATTTATTAAAGGGTAAACTTTAGAAGATAAATTTTGCGAGTATAATGCGCTATAATAGTAGAATTATTGTCACATCATAAAATAAAACCTATACTAATTTGTATGTGCAATATAAATTTGAATGCTATATCTTATTTTTAATTATTAATTATTATCAAAGATGGGTAAATGACTAAGTTGATAATTGTAAGTTGTAACTAGTTACAAGCTACACTAAAATTGTATATCTATAGTATAGACTGATAGACTATAGGTGTCTAGGTATTTTCGATATATTTTTTTATGTGATAAAAAAAACATGAGGAATTGAGGAATCTCATATTTAACGTGTTCAAGTTTTTTCACTTAAAAATAAAAATTGTATATAACACCTAAATCTAAAAATTATTCAAATGTCTATAAGTAGTACACACAGAGCCAAAGAAGGCAATTTTTTTGAAATGTATATTGTATTATGTCTTATGGCTGGGGATCATTCTGTTAATTTGTCCGACACCGAGAATGTTACCAGTCGAGACGGTGGTTGTTTATAGCAACTGGTTGTTTATAGCAACTGGTTGTTTATAGCAACTGGTTGTTATAGCAACCGGTTACTAAGTAAAAATTTATAACAAAAAAAAAAGTATATTACCTATTTAATAATTTAATTTACCTACCTACAGTTTAAGTATAAATCTTATGGCTGGGGGTCATTCTGTTAATTTGTCCGAAACCGAGAATGTTATCATCATGACGTCATTGGTGCGTTAATAATACAAAATAATAATAATAGTAATACCAAATTGATATCGACATTCTTATGTCAACTATATTCAGTAGAAACAAGACATATGTCATATACATGTACCAATATGTATCTCAGTATCTGTATGTAGTGTAGATACTCTCGAGTTTTTTTTTTGGGTAAAAATTCCTGTTTTCCTTAATTTTATTATTTTTTTTTTTTTTGATAAATACCTATTAGGAATTTTCATTCTTTACAGAAGTATCAATTCGATATTTCGATCAAACTTGCTACCAAAAACCACCCTTAATTCGATTAATTCTTCTATAAGTCAATAAAACATGTGTACACAAACAATAAAAAATAAACACATAATCATTATAAAATCAATACCTACCTACATTTAACTCCGATCAAAACTTAAAACTTGCAGGTTATATAGGTAACTTTGATACAGAAACTGATTACTGTCTAATCCTATATATAATATATATATATATATTAATCTAAATAATTAGACACATATTTTTGCATTTTTATGAAAAAATTGTAGACCAAAAGGTAGAATAATAATTTATAATATTATAAAAATAATAATAAGATGGTATTATATATGTTAAAAATGACCGTGTGGCGTGTCCTAGGTTCTTTAAAGTAACACTAAGTGTTAGTATAGTGTTACTAAGTGATAAATGATAAAAGTTTAAAACTTTATTATTGTGTGTCATAACTCATGATGTATAAATCTAGAACACATGAATAAAGTGGATTCATATTATATGTAGGTATTATCATTGATTTTTTAATTTTTTATATTATAAAATCAATGGTATTATATAATACCAAACTACCAAAGTATAATATTTTTCTACATATCTACGTAAAATATTATAATATTATTACGAAATATGAAATATTTTTTACGGGGAATGGTATTATACTATTTACGAATCTAGTAAGTACATTAGGTACTACATACATTTAGTTATCACTGTTATCAGTAATTTAGTTATGTAATATAATAATACACCTATAATTACCTTATATAAATAACTTATTTGAAAACAACATTTAAGATTAATTTTTTTTTGTATAATATTTTTCTATCATATTATTTAATATGAATCCAATGTGTAGATATGTAAGCACTATAATTTTTATGTAATATAGGTGTACCTTTATCTTTCATCATAAAATAATAGTATTAATCTTAGCATTACTAATGAATTGTAATACATATTATTATTAACATATTTTGTTTCTATTGATTTATTTTTAATTTCATAATATCACGTAATAATATTATTAGTTATTACGCCCCGGTAGAACAATGACGCAACCGCAATAATTTAAATTTACAGGAACTGACACATCACACATGCACACATAATTTATCTAACAAACAACTGATAGGTATATCACTATATTCCACGATGCTGCAACGCCTGCAACTATCCTCTGATAGTTTGAAACACAACTACCTACAGTTCATTTTTCTACCTTATACGTTCGCTATACCTAAACAGTAAACGCATTGTAATATATTATTTTAGTCCATTTATATCTAATTTTTCAATTACGTCATTATTCTACTGGAGCGTCTGGAGCGGTAATTTATAACCATAATATATATTATGGTTGTAAATGTTTTAATATTTTACACTTCAATGAACTGTTTGAACTTATTCGTATATTGCCATATGGGAAGCTTATAAATTATAATATACCAATAAAATATCATATTACCTATTTATTTAGAGTTGGAAATTAAATATGGTAAATTGAGTAGGTATCGGTATGACGTATGTAAATATGTAATAGTTAAAACAAATTTTATTTTCAGTTCGATAAAAAAGAGATTTGCATACATTATTTGTATTAATAATTTCAACCTATTTATCGTACTAACGTAGATCATTAATTAATAATAAGTCTAGTTATCTAGATTAACTTATAGCTTAATATCGGTGAATCTAAAATTATAAATAATAGATGCTTTAAGTCATCGGAGTAAATCTGGCTTTTAAAAATTTTATAACATGAGATTATAATATCCATAGGTAATATATTAATATATAAGTATAATAAAGGAATTAGGAAATAATAAATAACACCCCTATAATAAGGGGAAAGGTATAAATCCTCCTTGTTGCAGGTTACCAGAGAAAGTAGAAAAAGAATTTGAATTTTGACAAAAGGACAATTATTCTATTTGAGATTTATTACCTATCATCATATAAGTATATTATAATTTATAATGAATAATATTTTAGTGATGAATAAAATATGGATTTAGAAGTACTATAATATTATACCTATACCTATATAATTTAGTAATGGAATAGTTAAACGATGTCAATAAAGGTTTTACTACAACCCTTACAAAATATTCTGTATCGTTTTGTCCATTTTAAATCAATGTAACAACTAACAACAATAGATTAGTATTTATGGATCTACCTTTAATCTGTATTAGTTTATTAGTTAGAATGTTTTGCATTTGAAAAGTATGGTATAATTAGTACCTTTAAGAGTTTGAGTGATAATGATAATTTGAAAATTGATCTACAGTTTGGTATTTGGTAAAAATGGTATTACATATTTCCACCAAGTCCCAGCAAATAGCTATAATCTAATTTAAAATAACCCTTATAACTTATATAAGAAGACTTCATGATGTGTATAGTTTATATTGTATAAATGTACAACATACTTTATAGCAAATTTGCAGTGTTCAGTAGAACCAATTTTATGAATATTAGAGTTAATTGACCAATGGACAATAATTAAACTTAATGGTAAGAGAACAAAATCTATTATATATTTCTAGTCAGTTTATTTTACGTTTTTTAACTTCTATGTGATTTATGAGTATTTTTAATTTTTATACATATATTATATAAAATTATCTCTCTTTAAAGTTAAAATATCGATAAGAACTGACAAGAGGTAATAGATAATGTTCTTTTCTTTAAGTTCATTAATTCTAATATTTAAACTAATAATATAAAATCGACTTTACTGAACTCAATTATGCTCTATTCAATATTTTTTGTAACATTTATTTAATAGAAATATTTTTTAAATTGACAGTTATATAGATTATTTAGGTAGGTCAATATCAGTATTCGTATTCGGTAGAAATGTCAAATGGATTGTAATAAATTTGGTAAAACACTCGAATGAACACAGATCTGTGTTTAGCTCGAGCTAAAACATTGTTTCAAAACCTCGTAACTACTTGTCACTATACTAATTAGTAATTTATTACTATCTACGGTCTATCAATAAGATTAGTAAGGACCTATAAACAACCTATCAGTAACTTGATTATATATAAGGTCAGAATTTACTTCTCATTACCTATCTCCAAAAATATTTATAATTCATTGAAAAGAGATTAACTTATTTATTACCTAAGTATATTATATTTATTATGTTAATATTGTAAATTATATTTATTATTATTTATACGTATTATACTATATGAATTATGGAATATATTTAAAATTATTATTTAGAAATTTATAATACTTACTTGTATTAGTTGTATAGACGTATAGTACTATACTATATTATAGTTAATTACAAAAGTTTAAATAAAATGTATCTATGTTTTATCATTATAATTTAAAGTATATAAGTAATTATTTAGTAAGTATATGTTTTTAAAATAGATTTCAATATTTTTAAAACCAGCCAATCATGAATGATTATACCTACACTGCACTGGTATAATATAGTAGTTTGGTAAAAATGGTTTTAATGTATTTTAAATTGTTATATAATAAAATAATACGTTTCAATTGTTACAAATATCAATAACGTTGATAAATTGTTTAGTATACTATATACATACATTACTACATTAGACAGTTCAGATAAGTATGTATATTGTACATAATATTATGATACTACGAATTATCTACTAAACAGTACTAATTATTATTTCCACTAACAACTCAGATATATAATAAAGCGAGTTCATCAATAATAATTGTTGTATAATATTATTATTCTTAGAATAAATTTATTAACAAAAATATCAAATATTTATTAAAACTACATTTACAAGTACTTACCTAGGTATATCTAGTATCTACAAATAGGTAAATAAATATATAATATTTAGTTTTTATATGTTTATTTTAGTTATCATTATTGTCATTTATCATATTAATCATATATTATAATATCATTGACGTACATAGGGAGTGTTTTGGGTGTTCAAACAGTAAACACCCCTCGAAATACTTGGTTTTTGTAATAAAAATTTAATACTAACAAATTAAAAAAATTAATATAATTTGAATAAAAATAAAAATACTTAAACACGATTTATAAATAAAATAAAAATATATTTATTGTACATCAACGTGATGGGTATACAAAAGAATTTGAAAAAAAAATTCTACTTTTCAATAACTTATTTTCAAAAGCACCCCCCAAAATTTTTTTCTGCGTACATCCCTATATAATATACTTGATAGTAAAATAATTATATATTATGTGGCATTTCAACCTCTATATTTTTGTATATGAAATTTAAATTTAACAATAAATAATAATGTAGTCATAAATTAAAATATCAAATAAATACTAACCATTCGTATTTCCTGTGTAAGTAAATAATATTATATTATATCCTCACCTAGTATTTTGTAACATTCGGGAAAAAAAATACGTAGATAATCATGTTTATGTATTTGGGCGTTCTGCTATTAAATTTTATATTTTTATTACCTAAAATATTTGTAATAAACTAATAAGTATATTAAATTAAGATAATGACTTCAGCGTACTATGCTTATTATTTAAGTACTTATTTTCTCTCTCTTATACACCAGCAACATGGTACCTACATTATTACGTTCAACAAAACCAACCTTGTGTTTTTAACACCAAAATTAATTGAAACTTAAAAGTTAACAACATTATCTATATATTTTTACATTATATTTCGTTATGAATGTTATGATATTCGTGAGATATAATAGAGTAAAATACTACCTATTATAATTTAAAAATGCTCATAATATTTAGCTTTAAATCTTTAATACTAAATAATATAGGTATTGAAATAAGCCAACGAATATGACATCTATTATATCATTTAATGTGTATTAGTTATTACCTACTTAAATGTTTGTTTATACTCATTATAGGCCAATTCATTTTAATACTAACAATACAAAGTTGATTCTGTTGAACGCAAATTTGACCTATACTATGTTTTGCATTGATTATAAAGAAAAAAACAAATATTGTGCCCAGACATCCCTCGAACAGTCTTAAACGACTCGAATATAAAATAAATGTTTCAACATCCGATATTGCATTATTAGTAAGTATAATTACTATTAACTACTAAATTAAGTATACTAATTACTAACTATATAAAATGTAACTATGTA
This sequence comes from Aphis craccivora, assembly GCA_009835225.1. Lineage (NCBI taxonomy): Eukaryota > Metazoa > Arthropoda > Insecta > Hemiptera > Aphididae > Aphis > Aphis craccivora. Next base: position 10,086 of record VUJU01006512.1, read on the forward strand.
GATTCTCAAAATACTTAAAAGTTAACGAAATTATAGCCTACAATCTAATATCAA
>VUJU01006513.1:0-10138 GCA_009835225.1 Aphis craccivora
TTGTGTTGTTGGAGCTCAAACCAGTAGTGGATCTAGTCAGATTTAGAAAACTACGGGTCATCCAACGTCAATGGTTTTTAACTTGACCCGTCAAGATAGCAATGTTCTGAAGCTTAGAGGGGTCACTAGCATTAAGTAGAACTAGGTACCTATCAAAAACATCTATAATTATAGATTAGCTGACCTCAACCCCTTCATAGATCCACCACTGATTGAAACCCAAATTATCACTGGGTATGCTAATAGTTATCAATTTAAAATTTTGTAAAATGCATTATTTTCAACAATAGGTAATAGGTATATATAAAAAAAATATATTTGATCGCATGAATACAATTTTTTTTAATTTCTAATAGAGGTTCATCAGATAAAAAATGTTTCAATTGTTTAAAAATGGAACATATGCATGAAATGTAATGCTTTTTATGTAGTAACCTCACATGAATAGGCAGTACTTGTATTAATATTTATGCAGCTGTAATTCTTATTAAATTTGTCTTTTAATTTATGACTTCTTTAAAAAAAATACAAGTGTGTCCATATAATTTTTCATTTACAGATGCATGAATATTTCTTTAAAAGTTTATAATTTAAAACACCCGATATTGAAATTTATTTTAGTTTTAACTTCTATTTTAGTGAAATAGTAGTTGAGTGTAAGGTAGATTTCAACTCAAAAAATTTAATTTCCAATTTAAAAATTTAAATACCTATTTTGATTTTATCTAAATTCCTAAATCATTTAGTTAACTTTTATACTAAAATTTTCATTTTAAATAATAGGTACCTATGATTATTTAATTTATTTTTCAGTTTAAAATATTCTTTTAAGAAAATGGTAGTGCATTATTTGTTTTCTCTCTGAACCCATACACAACAGCTAATTTACATTCAGCAAAACCTTTATGAAAACCAATTATGAAATTTAAAAGTTAAAATCATATTATCTGATAATTTAATATGTACAAACAATTGAATTTTTCCAATATTTTAATTGTTATTCAAATTATAAGTACCTATGTAAAATACTAAATATTACAAAATAAAAATACTCATATATTGCATAAAAATTTAAACATTGCAACAGCCTTTAAACAAACACAGATAATGATTTTTAGTTTATAATTTCCATAATAGATCAATTCACTTAAACATTAAAGCTATTAACATATAATTGGATTTGAATGCCAATTTATCATATTGCATATAAATCTGATACAGAAAATAAATAAGACACTGGCATCCTCTTAAGTACAAAATGATACTTTTATAGATAATAATTAGACAACTTAAGAATCTAATATTATGTTGATACTCAGTAAGGAGGGGGTCAGAGGGGCCTGCCCCCCCCCCCATGGCCATATAATAATATATCTTGAAATACCATTATATTAATATAAGTGTTTTTATAAAAATATGTACTAATGTAAAAAAATATTGGGCTCCCCCCCCCCCAAAAAAAACAAAATCCTAGATCCGCCACTGTTGATTAACACAGAATTTCTTTAGTAGAATAAGAATAATATAAATATTCTCTTAGGTAATGACTTCAATCATTTTATTTATTTTTTCCTTGCTTAATCAATTAATATTAAAATAATAATACCTAATGCTTATACAAATAAATATTGCTTTATAATATTTACATGTTCAAAAAAGAAAATAATATTAAAATAAATTAACTATAGTTTAAATTTAACTGATTTATAGCTACAGTATAATTGACATGTTTTTTAAAATATTTTATTGCCAATGTTGCTTATTATAACTTAGATGTTTATAATTTTCCCTCACTTTTAAATAAAATCATTATAAATTTGTTTTTCCAATGATTTGTATTCCCCATAATGCATTATTAGTTTAATGCTTATTAGATTTTGATATTTATCTCAAATGTTTGATTTATTTGCCAAGCCAAGCAGTAAAATTCTATTTTTACTACTATTTACAGAAACTTTTATATTTTATGCTAATATCAAGGCTATGATTTCTTAATGCCAATATCCTTGTTAGTTATGTGTCCTGAATTTAAAGCAGTCTGTTGATTGAGGAAGCCAAACTAAAAACTAATCATACAGTGAAACCTTATGCCATATCAGCGCAAATACGCTTTAATACTTAATGGCCTTGAGATAATATTTCATGCTCTACATTGCGCTTAATTTTTTAAAAAAATTCTATAAACAATTAAATATCTGTGTATACTGTATAGGTATATACAATCAACACTATTATAAATTAAACTCAGATCTTCTGAGATATGGCTTAACTCCAAGTATTTACTGTTTCTCTGTTTGTTTTCAGATACCATATCTACAACTTTTAAAATGTATTTGAATTATTAACAATTTTGCTGAATCCAATTTAGTTTAAAACGTTTGGTGAGAATAATTCAATATGCTAATCAAGGAATACCGTATACCGCTCCCGCTCAGTGTTGAAGAGTACAGAATCGCTCAGCTTTACATGATAGCTGTAAGTAATGTTAAATAAATTGTTATAAACAAGCAACTAATTTATTAATGAATATTTTCAATTAGAAAAAAAGTAGAGAAGAGAGCAAAGGAGCTGATAGTGGAGTTGAAATATTAGTTAACGAACCTTATGAAGGTGGCCCTGGTGGTGATGGAAATACTGGTGGTGGACAGTATACAAGAAAAATTTATCATGTTGGGAGCCACTTACCAGGTTATACAACGATAAAAAAAAATTGTTGATAATTTAAAAATAGATGAAAGTTAATTTTGATAAATAATTGTGTAATGAATTATCTATAGGTTGGTTTAAAGGACTATTACCTAAATCAGCATTATCTGTTGAAGAAGAAGCGTGGAATGCATATCCATACACAAAAACTCGATATACTTGTCCATTTGTAGAAAAATTTTCATTAGAAATTGAAACGTATTATTACCCCGATAATGGGTCTCATGATAATGTGTTTAAGATGTCTCAAAGTGAAGTTCGAAATGTTTCTGTTGGTATGTGTAAAATATTTATTTTATTGTTTTGAAATTGTTACTTTTTTTTAAATTAAATTATTTAGTTTAATTTTATAATGCATATTATTAAACAATAACATGGGCGTTCTCGCGGGGAGGGATATGGGGGATAGATCCCTCCCAAGGCTCTTTATTTTCTTGCATATTAGTGATACATACTTTGTCTATTTTTAGTAACCCTTACGACTTATCATGTAACAATTTCTTTCATCCCCCTCTAGTGAAAGTCCCCCTCTAATCCTAAGAACACCTCTGAACAATAAGTTAGTATATTATTGATATTAATAATATTATTCATGTATATATCTTTAGATACAATAGACATAGTGAAAGACCAATTATATGGAGCAGATTACATTAAAGAAGAAGATCCAAAATCGTTTGTAAGTAATAAAACTGGTCGAGGTCCACTTTCAGAAAATTGGATATCAGAATACTGGAAAGAATGTCAAGTAATTTAAACAAAACATTATATGATATAAATATGTTATCTATAATTGTTGATTGTCACATTTAGAATAAAAGTATGCCCACATCATCAGGAAAATCTATTATGTGTGCATATAAATTATGTAAAGTAGAATTTCGTTATTGGGGAATGCAAACAAAAATTGAAAAATTTATACATGAAGTTGGTGAGTTTATTATTTCTATTTATACATTTATGTTTACTGAGTGTAACTATATGATATGATTTGCATATTGCTATTAAATATATTGATAATTAGCTCTGAGGAAAACTATGGTTCGGGCGCATCGTCAAGCATGGGCATGGCAAGATGAATGGGTGAATCTAACAATGAATGATATACGCCAGATTGAGCGTCAAACTCAAGAAGCTTTGAAACGAAAAATGGGTAGTAGTAGTAGTGACTCTGAGATTTGTGAAGGAAATGATGCTGTAGAAGATACAAAAACAACCACTAATTTAGCTGCCACTATGGGTAGTATAGAAAAAAGTGATCTAGAAGTAGCTACACCTGTTACATCAAAACGAATGCAAGATTCAACCCTATATTCTCCAGCACCATGTGTTTCTAGCAGTTCTGATACCATATCAAGCAGTGTTCAACAATCATCAAGCATGTCAGTTCTAAAATATTTTTAATACATTTTTTTCTAAAATAGAACTATGAATTTGTATTTCATGTTTATTTTTATTGTTTTTAGGCGAATACCCGTGAAAAAAAATTGGAATAATCCTAAATCACAAGTACCTTCACCAGGATCTACTCAAAGTTTTGATACTGCGCCTAATTGGAGAATGGAAAGTTTGATTCGAGATTCAGATTCAGATCTAAGTAATGATGATGAATTTTTTGATTGTCAAGGTAAATTACAATAATTCAATCATTTTCAACACTATGTTGAGAATTAAAATTATTTTTTTTACAAATAGAAACTATTTTTAATTTTATAGCATTTTGAACCCACTTTTGACTAATTTATACACACTATTACTAAATCATTTCCATACACAAAACTTTTTAACTGTCTTAATATTTAATATTAAATGGTAAATATTTTTAGCTTTCTTAATCATTTCTAAAATAGGACATAGGTTATGTTTTTTTTATTCGAATATTATACAATATCAAAATAAGAAAGAAAATAATAGACAAGTACTTCTTGGTTTTTTTAGCACCACAACCCAAATTTTATCCACCAAATCTATTGCGGCCATGATTTTACTTTGCTAAAATACAATTGATCTATATTTCTGTTGTGTTGAAGTTAGATGCAGTGATTTAAAAAACTAATTGATTTAGAATCCTATAATATTGGCCATCTTAGCACAATAATAATGTACCTACATTACCTTTGTCCAAACAAGCTATATATTTATAATACCTAGTATAATAGAAGTGGTCTAACAGTTTCTGGGTACATTTTGACATTTATAATAGGTACTTTATTCTTTATATTTGTATGCAATTTAATATTTAAATTAAGATTAATAAGAAAATATTAAGATATATATTTCTTGTGACTCACCAAACTACAGTTTCAAAAAACTCTAAAATAGACAAACATTGCATACTATGTTTTATGGTAACATTTTAAAATAGACATAATAGGATAACTGTAGTAAATAATTTGTATAATTATTAAAGCCCTGTATTATTTTTATTAATTTATATCTCTTGCAAAACTTGTATTTTCAGAAACTTTACCGACTTCTGAAATTGTTTCTCTCTCAAAATGGAGTTCTTTAACAATACTTAATGAACAAGAATTTGATTCATCCAGTATTCCTGACAAAGAAGGTTACTATTTAAAATCTTGAACTTATGTCATTGAAAAATATTTTTAATGAGTAATTATTAACATCTTATAAAAATGAATTTATGAATTTATTGTTCACAGAAGATAGTATATTTTCTCCTACATATAAAAAGTCTTCTCCTTTTATTCAACGTGGCCACAGTGTTGATACATGTCCAGGTTCGCCAATAACTAGTAAAGAAAATAATTGTCAAATAAATACACTTTTGATGATTATACATTCTGGTAGTGTATTAGGTAAATAATATATAAATATTAAGTATATATTAATACTCATATTTACTTAAATAAATTTTATTTTAGATGCTAATTCAGATATAATGGCTAAAAAATCAGATTTCACTACATTTAGGGGAGCATTTGAATCAGTTATGCGACAACATTACCCAAATATGATAGGTCATGTTGCCATGAGGCTTATTCCTTGTCCGTCTATATGTGCTGAAGGACTAAGCGTATTATCAAAGTAATATTATGCACTTTAACTATGTTTTAATATTTTATTTACAATTAAAGTAATTATTTTTAGGTTGAGCCCTTACAGTTTTGATGTATCTCCATCTGGTATGGAATGCACAAATATTACACATGATTCCGTCCCAATAGGTGCTATTCCTATACTAGCAGGTTGCTCGCATGATTATAAAGACATAGTGTCTAATGTAATCCGTATGGCAAATCAAGTATATAGAGAATTTATAAAGTCAGATGAAGGATTTGGATTTAATGGCCGAGTATATTTTATAGGTTTGTAAAGTTAATTAGTAACTAATAAATATGTGTTTAATGTATGTTATTTTTACCTATTTATTTAAATTTTGCTATAGGTGATTCTATGGGATCTGTAATAGGATATGATGCTTTATGTAGAAGTCCTGATTCTCAATCATCTCATGATGCAAGCAGACATAGTACGCCAGAACATTTACCAAAAAAAAGTGACAATGGTATAAACCAGTATTACAAAACATTTAAGATTTATTTTAGTAACCTGATAAATTGTTTCAGATGATTGCACTTCAGTAGGTAGTATGGATTCTTCTTTTAAAGTGTTAGTTACTCCACCAGTTAGAAGAAGATCATCATCCACAAGGTTTTTTTTAAAATTAAGATTGTATTTTTATAATTATTACATTGATATTAATTGATGGTCATTATTATTTTAGTGACAGTAATGTTTGTTTAGACTTTGAAGTTAACGAAATGTTTATGTTTGCATCTCCGTTGTCACTTGTATTAGCATTTAGAAAAATTTCAGCACATAAATATGATAAATCAAGTAAATTCTTATTGTGTTTACTAATAAATGCATTCTATATGTATTCTAAATTTGTCCTTACAATTTTTTAATTTTATTTCAGCTTCAATTCAACGTCCAGCATTGCAACAAGTTTACAATTTATTTCATCCGTCTGATCCTATTGCATCTAGATTAGAACCATTAATTTCTGCAAAATTTTCAATTTTACCACCGGTCAACATCCCACGATATCAAAAATACCCTCTTGGAACAGGACAACCATACTATTTGTGTTAGTGTCTAGTGACGAGTAACGAGTAAAATATTTTGTTATTAACTGTTCTTTCTGTTTAGTAGAAGCAGTACAAACAAATCCTCAGTTATTTACGGAGCACAATCATGCCAGGCGTACGTCTGAAGCAAGTATTCTTAGTACAGTTTCTGGAATAGGTGATACACTTCCAATCCAAGCAATAAATAAACGTAAACTATTTCTTAACTATTATCCCTTCATGTTATAATAAGTCTATTATTTTAGTGACAAAAAAATGGTGGGGCTCTAAGAGATTGGACTATGCTTTATATTGTCCTGATGGATTGTCAAATTTTCCCACAAATGCTTTGCCTCATATATTTCATGCTAGCTATTGGGAATCTTCAGATGTCATTGCATTTATTTTAAGACAAGTAAAAATAAAATATAAAATTTAAATTATGTTGTAGTTGTTTTGTAAGTATTAACTGGTTTTTAATTTTATTTCAGTTTGCTATATTTGACTATAACAGTAGTTCAATTGGAAATGAGGAAAAAGAATTGGCAACTTTTAGCCCTAGTCAACCTAGAGAAAAATGGCAGCGTAAAACGACTTTTATTAAGATAAAAGTAAAAAATAGTAGCATAATATGCTCAGACATAATATGTCATAATAAATATATATTAATCTTTTTAATCACTTACAGAACTCTACTGCAAGCCATCGAGCAAATGATGTGATAATTCGTGAAGGTCTGCCACAAATAATTAGTGCTCGTTTTATTTATGGACCATTTGATATGTTTTCATTGGCTGGTATATATTTATTTTCTATATTTTGAAAACTATTTTAGATCACTATTAACTATTATATATTTTATTCTACATTTGTTTTAAATTATTATATAATATATTTTCTTAGGGGAAAAAGTTGATATACATATAATTAGAGAATCTGGTAATGGAGAATGGACACATTTAACTACAGAAGATTCAGATAAAAATGGAAGAGTCACCTACACAATACCTGAAAATAAATCTCTTGGATTTGGAATATATCCTGTTAAAATGGTTGTCAGGTAAATAATTGTTATACAACTCTTAATTCAAATGTAAACTATTTTAATAAATGTTCATTTATTTTTTAGAGGAGATCATACTAGTGTTGATTTTCTATTAGCTATTGTTCCTCCTCAAACTGAAACTGTTGTATTCAGCATAGATGGTTCATTTTCTGCCAGTGTCTCTGTTACTGGCCGTGATCCAAAAGTTCGACCAGGCGCTGTTGACATAGTGAGGTAATGTGTACCAACAGATTTAATATACCGAGCCACTTAAGTGTGAAAATTTGGCAAACCCATTCATTAAGTTTAAATAATTTTTGATTGGCGGATGTTGATGACTAAAATATAAATTATTTTCATTTTTAAAAATAAAATTAGTAATTTCAAATTTGTATAAAAAATTAAAAGGTTAAATTAATATTTGCAATAAATTATAAATATTTTTATAATAACAAAGTAGAATATTAATAACTGGTTTTAAACTAATGTCATAAAAATTAATCATTATAAACATATTTTCTACAGATGAAATAGAAAATAACTTTGAGAAATCCTGTAAATAATTATAGTTTTTAATTTTTCGTATTATTCTGATATACTATAATGTAGTTGATATAGCTGTTCTATAATTATCTAATAATCAATTATATTCCTTTTCACTCAAATTAAATATAATAAAACTAATATTATTTTATCATTAATATGCACAAAGAAATAGATATAATCAATATTACTCAAAAGAAATTTAATTAAATTGTAAATTTAAAAAAAAAAATTATATTTTTTAATTTGACATGTCGCATAATGTGTTTATTGCATCTACTTAAGTATTTTATATCTATAAATGAATAAATTGAATAAATTAAAATGACTTTTTACAGACACTGGCAAGAATTGGGGTATTTAATTGTCTATATTACCGGAAGACCTGATATGCAACAACAACGTGTTCTGTCATGGTTGAGTCAACATAACTTTCCGCATGGACTTGTTTCATTTGCCGATGGTCTTTCTACAGACTTTCTTGCTCACAAAATCACATATCTTAAGAGCCTTGTGCAGGTAAATATACCACTTAAAATAGTGAAATATATATTATACCAATAATGTTGGGATATATTTTTCATTTGTAAATTTTATTTTCAGGATCATAAAATGATAATACATGCGGCCTATGGAAGCAGTAAAGATATTTCTGTCTACAGTGCATTGGATCTGAAACCAAAACAAATATTTATCATAGGCAAAGTTGGTCGTAAACATCACTCTATGGCAACTGTATTGAGTGATGGTTATGCTGCACATTTATCAGCCTTACAGTGTCATGGAGGATCTAGACCAGCTCAAGGAAATGCTCGAATGCTTTTGACCTCAAGAGGACGCTTTGGACATAATGCTTCAATGAGACGTAGAAGGTTTGTATTTAAAATATATACAAATTTGTTTTCAAGAAATCGAGGATTATAATCAATGATAAATATGTTTAAAAAATTTAATTTTTCTAAGCGTATTTAACTAATCTTTATAATAAAAATAATGTAACTGATATTGCAGACCAATAGTATATGCTACACTACTATAAGGTCTACCTTTGGATTTTTTCTTTGATTATATTTTTCTCCATTGGTCAGACCGATCTTGAATATATTTAAAATAATTGATTTAATTTTTATTTTATATAAGTTATCATTAATTTTTCTGTTTTAATATTGGACTCTTCTCTAAACAAATTTCACAAACATTTAAATATTGTTTAAAATAACCCGTAATATTGAGTATCACACAAGTCATTTTTTTTTTTATTATTATTTAAATATTAAATTCGTTTAGTTTTATGGTTTTCATAAAAAATAACCATTAGAGGTTATGTTTAAAATTATCGTGACCTAAACTTGTCTTAATCAGGTGTCCAGAGAAGAGATCTGGCGATACACATGGTTCCAATAATTGATCCATACTTGACCGCATATTATGGTGCAAGTAAATGTCAGGTAAACAATATGAAAATGTGCTTTGTGTGGAACAAAAAAAAAAACATCGTTTCTAGTACATGTAAAAACAACTGCACACTAGTAAAATTGATTTCTTTCTTACCCCTACCTATGCTTTTGTGTCTACCTAAAATGACTGTAGTAAATTATACTGGATTCAATAATCGAAACACTATATCATATTTTTTTCAGTTGTCTTGTTTTTCATCCTTTCATACCTATTAGTATGTATATGCTTGAATGTCCCTGCACTTCATCCATATTCTATAATAATGAACAATGATACAATTATTATTATTATT
>VUJU01006514.1:0-10131 GCA_009835225.1 Aphis craccivora
TGTTTATATGTTACAAATGTTCTCCAAAAACCAGCTGATTTTACCTACAATTTTGTAGCGCCATCTATAAGTTAACTTGATAATATAGATCACGCAGTGGCGGCTCGTGGGTCTCGTAAGTGGTGAGGCTGAGGCAGACATTTAGTAGAATAAATGTAACATACAGTCATAGATAATATATATATATATTATCTATGCATACAGTATACATTTTTTCAAAGTATTAGAATCTGTATAGGACGTATAGGTATTTCGAATAATCAAATTATTATTACTGTTCTATAACAGTGGTAAAAGTTTAGCTAAGTAAGATTCACCATCAAAATTAATTCATGTAATATAGGATTATAGAGTAACAGAAAATATTGAAAAAAAAAACGTTTCAATTAATGATTATTGATTGTGCACATAACAAATGGTTTAATTAACTATAGCAAGGTATCCTAATCATTATAGTTCCGTTCCACTAAAAAGTTACACAACATATTACACACTGTATAGTATATGGCACTATTTAATACAAAAGAGGAATATTATTATGAACAGTCCAAAAAATTGTGTTTTTGTATTAAAAAGCGGGTAAGTGGGTACCACTCTGTTGTACATTAGGTGCCGCGGTGTAGATCACTATTACTTATTAGTAGGGCTCGGATTTCAATGCATTTGCATTTTTTGGGGGGATATCTTACGCGATGCTTTCCAAGTTACATAACAAGTCATTTTTTGATATTTTTAGGGCATTTTTTTGATATTTTAAGGGCATTTAAATCCGAGCCCTACTTATTCGGTATATATTATTGGAGTGTTTAATTTTTATTTTAGGAGTTTTAAATAGGTATCATTGTATACGAAAAACGATACTGAACGAAGATGATTTGTTACCTACCTTAGGATATAATTTTCAGTGGTTGGTAAAAAAGGTGGTTTATGTTTTAATGGCTTGAATACATCAACATTTAAATTCTTTTATAATTATTGTAACCTAAACTTATGGAAAATCTTGCATTAAATTTTCAACATTTTTTGGTAATCCAAAATTTTTTTATCGACACTTCAAAAAAAAATTCTCATAAAAATCGAAAATTTCAGTGGTCTATAAATAACTCAAAAAGTTCAAAAATTTGAAAATTTAACTGTACAATGTGTTATTGTTGGACTGATATTCTTCGTGTTCAAAAAATTATTCAAAAATCCTTTATTCAATTTATTCAATATACATTTAAATTTGAATTTCAATGTTCAAGTGAATAATACTACTGTAGTAATAAATATTTAAATTAATAATTTTGTTATCTATTTTTGGTTTGTTTTGTTATTTTTGTTATTTGACATTTATTTTATATTAAACGGTGCGTGGGGACTGAACTGTATACTAAAAATTAAAATTTATTTAATTAGCTATAGTTATAATCATTCCTTTGATTCTGAAAAAAAACACATTTTAATTTTAATAAAAACCATATCATTATGTTTCATAAGAATTAGAAACTTTCATGAAACCAAAAAAATTAATACCAATATGGTAGATTGGTAGGCAAAAACAAACGTACTTAAGCTTTTAATAAGATTAGATACATTTACTACAAAATGTTTAAAATTTAGCAAGGTAGTATTAAATTTATTTATATTAATAAAAATGATATATTATTATACACAATATTAAATATTATGCAATAATATAATATTAAATAAAATATAATTACCTATATCTTCCATATGGTGTAATTACGACGGTTTTTTTTCCAAGGACTAATCATCCGTTAAGCAAATATTTGATGCTTATACTCATTCAAATGCAGAAATTAACATAGAGGATTTAAAAATATAATAAACATAACACGATAAAATATAAAAGACAATAATAAAATATAGGCATACTTTTATATTGTAGAATATTTGAATATGTATAACATAAAAGCGATTATCAAAAATTCAAAACCCAACATGAACCTATACAAACATGCTTTAACCACTAAAAATCTTATGCTCTTATTGGCTGTCAAAACATTTTTCAAAATATACATTTTACCGTAAATTTCGTTAATTTACTTGAAAGTACTTACAATACTGAATGTATATTTTAATTGTTAATTTATTAAAAAAAAAAAATGTTTTGTACTTGCGATTGCAGAACTGATTAATAAGCTCAGCAAAATGTACAATCTAAATTAATTTATCGTTTATTATTTTGCTATCTTAAAAAACCACTTATGCTAGAAGTGATAAATTGACAATTTATTAGACGAAGGATATTTTGATGAATTATTATATTGTCACTGAAAGAGTCACCATTTTCGTCATCTTCTTGGAATAGTTATTAATTATCTTATTATAGTAATGTTAATGATTTTCACAACAAAAACAATTTGAACTCTGTTTACATGCATATTGTATTTGTACATTTATAATTTTAAACCTGAGCTATATCCATAATATTAGTGGCATACTAAATTCTAAATCTAGTTTATTCATAAAGAATTGTAGGTTCAGGTTAAGTTAGTAAAAACTTCAATAGAAAATTAATTGTGATATTTAAATTTTAAATATAATTAACAGTGTTTCCACTTAACATTATAAATATAAATTAGAATAAATTTATGCAGGCTAGATGAACATAATTTGTATGACCCATCAAGTATAGTACGATCAATTAATATATGAACTACTGTTCGATTAATTTTAAAATTATTATATTATACGCGCGATATAAAGTAAAATTGTATTATAAAATATTTTTAGGTACAACGTAAATATATTTACGTTAATAATATATTATTAACTTATTAAATATATGTATAAAAATACTGTTTAAATTGAACATATATTGCCATAAAAAAAAAAAAAAAATTATGATAATATAAAGATAATATCAAGTCACAATATTTAGCAGTAGTTTAAAAAATAAAAACAGTCTTTACAAGACAATCTTTAGCAAAAATGACACAAAAGTGTCAAGAAATAATTTTAACTTAATCGTTAGTATCTAAATTCTACTTATACTATATATACATCCCACATAAAGTAATAACTTAAAACTATCTAATCCACTTCGTTGGTAAATTGGGATAAGTATAGCGTAGTGTTTTGTAGCCAATTGCTAATTGTTTTAAAATTTCTTTCCATCCAATTTACATTTGCTTCTGCATTTTCAATTGATTGCAATACGCTCCTTCTAGCCGAACCCAAGTGATCATATTCGTCTTTGTAAAACTGCCATAACTGAAATAAATTTAGAAATTAATAGACAATTGCTAGGTTTAAAGTTTTTCTACATTTTATAATGCATTAATTATTTTTGTTATTATGTACTTGGATCAAATCGTTTTTGGTATTGAAATGGTATGTGGCCGATTTTATAATCTCGCTCATTGTAGAAAAACCAGCAGCAAAACTAAATACATAAATATAAATGTATAATACCTATATTATCATTAAGGTCAAATATTAATAATAATTATTGCAATAAACTTACGTCGATTTAAGATTGCGCCAGTTATCGCGCACATAATTCCATGCCACTTCTTGTCCGGCTACTTTATTAGTTAAAGCGTAAAATACTTTACTGATATCCTGATTTCTAATGGAAGAATTGTTTTGTAAGGCATAACTGAGAAATCTGCAACAAGATATTTTTAATTATCAGTAGTTGCCCCCAAAATATTATATATATTCAATAAATAGAATAACGCCAATATCTTTGTTTGTTATTATTATAATACAATTTATACTTGATAATAATAATATGTACATGCTATAAGTACTAATAAAAAACTAACGATAGGTAATTCAAGTAATTTAATGCACTTAGAAGTTAGAAGTTAGCATTATTTCCCATGAACGTTACATATACGATATATCACGTTAGAAAATTTATTATAGAAAACGGGCAATGCAAATTTATAATGTGTTGGTATATACATATCAGAAAATGCTTTTTTAGAATTTGTGTTTTGATTATATTATACGCATTTTATATGTGTATAAAATACACTACCTATACTATATTGATATTGATGCAAACGCGTTCGCATGTAGGTTTGGCATGCATAATATAAATGTCAGTTGTTCATAAATTACCTGGCTAAAATCCACGTTTCCCTGCTACAACCCAGAGCGTCCAGCAATAAATCTTTTTCGGAAGCTACTGTAGTCATTTTATACATTTTCCATGCAAAATCCCATTCTTCTTCACTTCCATAACTAATGGCCGTACAATATATTATTGCTTTTAGGTTCGGCGAAATTCTAAAATATAAAAAATAATTAATATAAATAGGTACATAAATTCGTAAATTGTAACATGAGACATAATGTCCAGAGTAATAAATTCTTTACGGGTTGTTCTTTTCTGGTTGAGGATTTGATTTCCAATTTTGAAACTGAGCCACTGCATTTCGAACACAACCAGTATGTCCTAATTCACAAGCACACGATAACAAGTTAGATCTTTTGTAAATAATTAATTGATCATCTCTTGGATTATCTGCAAACCCGGTTATTTTATACATTGGCGATATTAAGTGTAACACGTATGCCTGTAAAAAATCATCAAATACATATTTAATATGCATGTCTGGGTCGTAAAAATATAACAAAAAATTATAAACACAAAAACATTAATAATAAGTATCATTTCGAAATATTGTAGTTTGGTATGCATTATTAGTAATTAATAATTATGTATATAATTCAACGAACTATATAATAATGCAGTATTGTTTAAGCATTTTTGTTTTTATAATTTTATAATAATTTTAATAATTAGTAATAGTTACAATAACTTTTTTTTAATATACTTTTAATTTGTCGTAAATGGATGTTTTAATAAGCATTTGATGTAAATAGGTAAAAGACCTATATGCAGATTTCCATGGCACATATTCGGTCTCGTGGTAAAGATATTTAGTTAAATCGAGCGAGGTTTGGTAACTCAAATATCCAGCTCTTGATAAAGACATCGCGTCATCTATCAATTGTGCTCGATTAATTGTTCCTAGAATTAATAAAAAATGTCATTAGGTACCTATATATCTTGATACTTTATAGTGATAATCAAAACTTTATGTTTACCAATATTAGAATACAACTCTGGATCGGTTAAATATTCGATTAACATGTTCCAATTTTTTGAATCATAGTTTACTCTATAAAATCCAGTTTCGTTTATGTTAAATAATACCCAATCATTGGAAGATATCCCTGTTTCAGTTATCATCATGAATTCTTCAGGCTTAAACCAGTGACTTGGTTTTGTAACTGAAAAATCTAATTTCGACGATGTTGTGAACGTAAGTGGTATCCACCAATGCTTATTTGGTTGATCAGTTTTATAAACATTTTTAGTATCATGAAGAAGAAAACGACTCTAAAACATAAATTACATTTTACAATATAATTAGTATAGAACACATTCGGAACAATGTAACTATAAAATGTATTTGTGTTTATATTAAAACTATTTTGACTCTTTTGTAGATAATAGATTTTTATTTTCTTATTCAACCTAACAAAATTATATTATAACACTCAAAAATTAAATTGTACGAGTAGTTAAGTAGGAACAAAATAAATGTTTAGTATGTACATAAAGTATAGAAAAAAAAATAATAATAAGATATATTGTGAAAGTAAAATCCTTTAACAAGATCACTATTTTAATATGACTTTTCTAAGAATTACGTTAATAGGTTCGTGATAGATATGAATAACTTATAAATAATTAATAATTTAAACACTTAGAAAATTGTAATGGGTAAATAAAATTAAAAGATCTATACATAATGGTGAAAAGTTTCAATGAGTTCACACAAAAAGTTACAATAAAATAACTGAAATTGTTATTTTTTGTTGTTGTAGTATTCAAATTAGTTGGAATTTGGATTCAAACATTTATGATTAACTAATTTACTAGGTACTAGAAACGACATTCGAAGTTGAGAATCGAAGTATTCATTCAATTTTAAAAATGTACATATATACACACTCAAAAACACACCATTATAAAACTCATAAAGTACTCGTATTCATCATTCTGATTGGAATCTAAAAAATATTTATGGTACCGTTTTATTTAATTTCCTTACAACACAGATAAATGCTAATAAAAAGTATAATGCATTTTAATTGGGGAATTGTAGAAATAGTTTAGTTTGTCAATAAATCTGATTTTCAGAGTACTCCGTAGGTTGAGGTCTAATAATGGAAGATGTATTCTGAATGAATCGTAAAAAGAGGGATCGTGGTCACTAATCATTGAGATATTGAGTAATTACTAATTAGTAATGCAGTCATAGGCGCCTATTGAGGAGGGATGACGACAAGAAACTTGCTCTTCACTGGAAAAAAAATTATACGAACTAAAAAATACATTAATATTACCACGATATTATTTAATAACGAATTTTTATTTTGCCCTTTCCTAAAATTTTATTTATGGGAGTCCATAAATGGAAATCTTTGTGTTATGATGAAATTATAGGTACCTCCCGATTTTTTATATTTCGTAAATATAAAAGTATAAATTGGTTTAACATAAACAATTTTTCAACATTTAATAATTTGGTTCATAGAAAATTTAATTAAACGAAGTGGAGTGACTATTTGTGGATATATTTTTAAAACAATAAGAAAGTAAAACTAATATTTTTAATTATAGCTTAAAATTACCTATTTTAGCTTCATTGTTTATTAAAATATGTATTTGTATTTTATACTGTTGAGTGAATACCTAGATGAATTATAAATAAAATAGGCACCTGCGAAACGATCAATGTATCCACTTCATAATTTCGTGTAACGTTTACTACTGGAAATCCTGGTTGTAGTATCCACGTAGCCATAATATCTTTTACAGTCAACGTATTATCCATTACACGATCGGCTTGTGCCTGTTCGGTCAAAGCATCCCACAAATCATTATGATATGCGTTCTTATATGCTCTATCAAATATTAAAATAAATTAATACTATTTATATTAGAACTGAATTTAATACTGAAAAAAATGTCAATGATTAAACTTCAATGTTCGAAAAGTTAAAATAATCAATATAGGTACCTAACTAGAAAAATAAATTAATATCTTTTTCATTCTGATTATACTTAAATATATGTGATTTGGTTTCTTAATACGGTTTTTATTTCATAAGTCACAATTTATAAAATTCATTTTGAACTATAAAATTATAAAAAAAAAATAGGATAATTTAGTTTATTTTTTAAGATTGTTTTATAAGTATTGATTGATGATGATTATTTGTTACATAGACCAAAAGATAACAAAATGATTATAGGTATGTGGTGATATGAATACTAATCTAATAATATATTTGAAAATGAAATTCTATTGTTTGTTTATTTAAATATTCTTGCGTCTTATTATTTATTATGTATTGACAACTACACTATTATTCTGGATTACTGATATTTTAAAAATTTGTAATGATTATGTTTTTGCTGAAAATATTATGGTATTATTAATAATGCATGTAATATAGTGTTCAATAAACCAAATAATACTAAAAATCAATATAAGTTTCAATCATTTAAATATTAATTTTTATTGATTGACATATTGAATAGGT
Source organism: Aphis craccivora (assembly GCA_009835225.1). Classification (NCBI taxonomy): domain Eukaryota; kingdom Metazoa; phylum Arthropoda; class Insecta; order Hemiptera; family Aphididae; genus Aphis; species Aphis craccivora. The sequence goes on from VUJU01006514.1 coordinate 7,582, forward strand.
AGGTATTATTAGTTGATAAAATTTTACAGTAAAAACCTTACAGCTCCTTTTGATTTTTAACTAAAACTAAGTATATTAAATAAATAACAAAAAAGTATTGAATTTATCGATAAAAATGAGCGTTCTTAATATAATAGTTTAATAATTGTTTTATCTAAACATACTACGAAAGCTACTTGGAAAATATTAAATGAAGGTCCTTATAGATAGCTAAAAAGTAAAACAATATATTAATTGTATACATTGCCATTTTTTTTAATATTGTTTTAACTATAGTAATAAAAATACCATATTAAATGAATTAAATAATTTATATGTTAATGTTGGCAGGTTAAAACATTTATAAAGATATTAATAATAAATTAAATTGGAATGAGTTATATCAATTTTGTATATAGGAACCTAAATGACTCTATTTTCTTGATTCAATTAATATATGGTATTATTTTTAATTTTATCAATTAGTTCTGGTGAATTCTGTTCTAGTTAAATACAATTATTATGATTTTATGCCTTCTTTTTTAATATCAGTCATTAGATGACAGTAAAATATAATTAAATATATTATAAACTATTAAACCAATATCACTAACTTAAAAGGTACTTGAAAAATGTATTAATGCAAAATGAATATAATTTCAAAACAATTATAACTTTTTTAAATAAATCAGTATATTGTTTTTGTTAAAACAAAACTACAATAGATCTATTCATTTAATCTTATAAATGTTATAAGCGAAAGCTTACTTTTTAAACGCATACGTATTTTTATTACATGGTTATATGTGATATAAATTAGTATTTATTAGTTATTCGTTAAAATTATTGAACATAAGAATTATAATTATGTAACTAGTATTCTATTTTTATTTTATATTAACTTACTTTGAGTTCAAATATTTGGTTAAGCCTTTCCGGAACACTTGCCGTGTAAGAAAGTGGTCCATCATTCGAATTACAGATGCTCCTAAATAATTATATAAATTACATTTAATAGTTAATACTAGTTGTAGAAATAAAATTAAAAATGTTTAGTCACCTTTATCATAGGAAATGCGATCAAACAATTCATTAATTTCCTCCGGCCTCGACACACTGGCTGAAATCGGATGTGTAGATTTCAATGAATCCATTAAAAATACGCTTTGTATACCACTGGAAATAAATTGTTCTTCCATTTTCCACTTGGGCTCTACCTGTGAAAAAAAAATAGACCATAATAAATCAATTTAAATTATTGACGATGTATGAGTTACTTACATGGTCTACTCCTACGTATTCAATGTAAGTTGCAAAACCTTCGTTTAACCATAAATCTGACCACCAATCTGGTGTTACTAAATTTCCAAACCATTGATGTGCCAATTCATGAGCTATAACCGTTGCTACTCGTTCCTTCTGCGAATTAGGCGAAACTCCTTCATTGTATAACATGGCTATTTCCCTAAGAAATCATTGTTTTTTCGTTTATATTTTTAATTATTATGTAATTGTGAATACAGAATATCTAGATTAGATTATTAAAATTAACTATAAAACACTTACCGAAACGTTACTAGTCCCCAATTCTCCATCGCTCCAGCTGCAAAATCTGGTAGTGCTACTAGATCGGTTTTTTTCAATGGATAAGGAATGGAAAAGAATTCTTCATAAAACTTTAATATGCTTGGACCGATGTCTCGAGCGTAGTGAGTATGTGATAACACATCACTTCTAGCCCATACTCTAAAGGTTTCCGAGGATAAATATTCAAAGTCAGAAATAATGAACGCTACTAAATAAGTAGACATGGGTACTGTTTGTTCGAACGTATCCCATTCGTAAAATTCTAAAGATTCTGATCTATAAAAATATTAAATTATGCTAATTTAGGAATGTTTGAAAATTATTTTTTACAAATAACAATTTTTAATTTACAGTGCTGGCAATTTATTGTCGACATATTTAAGCCCGGTGTTGGATATAGAACTCATATGTCCGGGCCTTGCAATTGAAACGGTAAATTTAGCTTTTAAAGCAGGTTCGTCAAAGCAAGGGAATGCTTTTCTTGCGTCGGTTGGCTGAAATTGTGTTGCAGCTATCCACCTTAAATATAAATTAATTATAGATTAAATTATTAGTGATACTTGAAATGAAATATACTTAAAATGTCTAACCTAGTTGTATTTCCTACGTTATAAGAACTTTTATAAAATCCTTCCATGTTGTCTTGAAGTCTTCCGGTGTATTTTATGTGGATGTTGTACTGATGATCAGCTGGCTGTGTATCTTTGAACTTAATAATGAAAAACTGTCTAGAAAGATCTTGCTGTGTTTCTTGGATAGCAACAAAAACACTATCAGCCATCACGTGTTCATTTAGTACCATTTTTGGATACCTATGTATATATATATATAGATAATACAACAAACGTTAAGTATATATTATAACATTAATGGTTATACAAAATAATTATTATATTGTAATTTTTAAGAAGAATAATTATTATATAATAGGTAGTATTTATAAGAATATCACAAAAGGCAGTCGAGTGTGGTGTAATAATTTGG
>VUJU01006515.1:0-10131 GCA_009835225.1 Aphis craccivora
AAAATTATTACAGTAATCTTTCTGGCTCTGTTATGGGCTTATATTATTACTGTTTATTTTGCGTGCATATAATAATGTAGACAATAAGGAAGTAGGTACAAATAGTATAATAAAATTAAAATTAAAACTTATAAGTTATATAATTATATTATATATGTTAACATATAGTATACTATATAATATAATTATATTATTATACTTAAGTACCAGAAACATCCTGGGTTCTTAAACAATTATTAGGAAAACTGTATAGGACACTCCTGGTTGGTTCCCGGGACTCCCTGTGCTGTAAGGGAGTCCTGAGAATACTTCCTGGGATTCCTAAATTAGGTCTCCTATATAGGACACTTTGAGGACACTCCTGGTTGGTTCCCAGGACTCTCTGTGCTGTGAGGGAGTCCTCAGAATACTTCCTGGGATTCCTAAATTAGGACTCCTGTATAGGACACTTTGAGGACACTCCTGGTTGGTTCCCAGGACTCCCTGTGCTGTGAGGGATGGTTGTACCAGCATTCTCCAACACCTCGACACGATCTTTGATGAAGACTAACAACCCATCGACCGTAGGAAAGTCTAAAGTGTTGTCTTGTTCGAATAGGCGGCGACTAGTTGAGGGTAAACACCGAACAGCGATTGCGAATAACAAGAAGGAACCCAGATCTGGGATGTTCAATGACCTTAGCAACGCTATATTTTCACCGAACTTATTTAAAAACGAAATTAGGGCGATTGGAGACTCCTGTTGGTGACATGCAGCATTGAGCATCTCAGACACCAACGTGGTAGCTAATTTCCGAGGTTTATCGTAACGGTTCACCAGAGCCGACCAAGCTAGGCCGTATGTAGCATCGGAAACCGTGATGACTTTCACTACATCAGTGGGGCCTGACTGCAAGCAACCCAATAAATAGTAGAATTTTTCAATGTTCGTTAGATGAGCTTTCTGATCTACCGGAGTAATGAAACGATCCCTAAAATCGGGCCAGTTTTGAAGACGCTGATGGGTTCGACACTGATTCCACTTCGGCAGCATCTGATCAACGGAAGGTTTTTCAGGATGGCTGACCTCGCTGGCTGTCACACTACCGGAGCTGGTACGAAATTGTTGCGTTAACGACTTTGCGTTGATCAAAGTACTACGCACCTCTAGCTCAACGTTATTAGAAAACTCATTATCTGTGCCTAATTCGATCATGGCCTCTAACATAGTGTCATTCTCTAGAATAAATTTAGACCAATATCCTTCCAATTCATCTGCGGCTATTAGAAATTTCGACCTGGATGAGCTATCCGTTGAGGCATTAAGACCCAAGTTATAAATTGCCTCGATCTGACTGGCGGCAGCGTCGCGTCGAACAGAAGCGCGTTGCTTGTTCCGCGAAAGGCGCTCTAGGTCAGCCATTTTGACGACTTAGAAGAGAACCCGAAATAGAAATGGATAAGACTACTAAACAAAACAATATAATAAAAGAGTAAAGAGCTGAACTGGCAACCAAACAACTACCTATTGGAAGACTCAGAACATAACACAATAACAAATAAACCAAAGTTCAAAAACAAAAGAAAAACTTACTAAATACTAAAAAAGATAAAATAATTAAATATTATATCAAAGTGATATATAACCTAATCCCAATGAAGTTTATTAACATAACATCGAAATAAAACAAACTGAATTAAATTCAATAAGAACCTTTTACGATACTAAATAAACAATAAACTAATGAAATGCTATAGGGAAGTATTGAGCTTAACTTCTACCTAAGCTAGTTTATAGCAAAAGAGATAAACCAAGAACTAACTAAAGTTCGTATATGAGTTTATAAAACAATAAATAATAAAAAATATAATATAATAAACAAAATACAGAATGTATGATGGTAACAAACAATTAACCCCAAACTAGATGTCAATCATTCAACCAATCAGGTGAATAAAACAAAAATAACTAATATAAATTTAAAGACTGATAATAAAAGGTTACTAAATATTAACTGTAATAAATTTAACTAACTGTTGATCTAATCAGAAAGAATTAATTTAATTAACTTGAAAAATTTATTAATACTAAACAATTATAATGTAACTTTATTGATCACCTAATGGTATAACAGAATATAATAAATAATTCCCAAACAACCAATAAAATAAGTTAACAGAATAGAAGTAGTAAATAAACAAATGATAACTAAAAATGAATTAAATTAAATAGATAAATAACACCCAATTAGTGTATATTAAAACACTAAAACACTAGTACAACATGAACTAAATATCAATTTATAAAATACAAAGGAATGGAAATTTAATAATTTAATTCAACAAACTATAAGCATAAAAGATAACAGTAATAAAATATTAATTGAAATATCTTAATACACTCTCCTTCATAATATTGTTCAACTAGTAAATACTTACAATATAATAACTTAAAATATGAACACAATATTTTAGGAGAAACTACGATAGGCACGAGCGGTGCTCAAAAATATGTATATTTTAAAAGATAATACCAATACCAATAATAGGTCCCAACAATTTAGGTATATCAAATGCTTTAAATTATAATAAAATGATAAGTATACTAATAAGAGCTAACAAGATACCTGAGCTAACATTTTATTCCTAAAGAATGATCTAACACTGTAACAATATAATATACATAGGAATAAATATAAAGGAAAGAGCTGAAACTTGTATGACAGATAATATTCACTATACCTTTAATCCAACGTAGGTGCTGCACATTTACACTTAACCACGCTCTGCTACTAATGTTTGCGCCGCAACCGCTCCTGCATTGAGGTGGACGCCTGCGACTTGCACCTAAATTGGAAAACCTAACGAATAGCTAATAGAAATGAATATAATTATGTTTGATAGATTGTGGTATATTTGGACACAATTTAAATATTATATCAAATAAAACGACAATGTTTCACTGGAGGTGATCAGCCACCAGTGGAATAATATAAAATAGCAAACAACAAGATTAATTATGTAAATAACAATATTCTGAATATAACAATAAATAATAAAAAATATAATATAAGACAATATTAAATAATATAGATATGTAGCAAACTGCCGTTTACAAATTATAAATAGGGGCAATAATCAGAGAAGCTGAGCTGCTGAAACGTTATGTTGAGACCACGAGGTTTTGGTACCGAACTGGACATGTGGCTGGAACTAACTGTTGGAGATGCGAACTGCAAATTGATGGTCGAACACACAACTTAGTGTCGATGGCAGGGGCGCCATTTCAGTTTTAAAATAGGGCTGCCAAATTTTTTACCAGGCCACATTTTTCTAACACCAGGCTACAGTTATAACTTATAACAATGAAAATTTAAATGTAGCCATTTTGGAGTTATGTCTAACCTTACTATTAGGGATGAAAAATAAATCTGCAAAGAGAAAATAGCAAATAGCAAAAGGAACAGCAAAATAAAAATAGAAACCTATGCTTTCATTAGATCACAGTAGTTATTAGCAAGCTACTTTTGTTGTAATTAATATGCCATTATGAAATCTAGATTACACTGTCATATAAGCCCAATTCAAACATTTAATATTAACATCTTAACTTAAAAATGACTAGTACCATAAAAATAAATTGAATCTTTAATTATAATTATACAAATAAAGCAGTTAGCAACAAGATAAATATATATATATATAAAAGCAAGCAAGATGCAAGTAAATATTAAATAATCAATAAATTATTTATACTTTGAAACTAAAAGTTTCTTTCAAATAAGTTTATATCTTCGAACTTTCAGTTGAGCGAATTCATCTACTGCTGCATTTAAGTTAACTTTTCCAGCATCTTCTTTTTCTACAGCAATTACCATCAAATCACTCAAACGATCATCACTCATAGTAGTTCTAATGTAGGATTTCAATCTTTTAAGAGAAGAAAAGAACCTTTCATTAGATGCTGTGCTTATTGGAAGAGTAATAATAATATGAAGAATTTTAATTGTTTCAATAAAAGCTCCAGAGTGAAGAGTTAGAGTATTCATTATAGAATACAAATCTGGTTTTAAAATATCTTTGTTTTTTAACAATGATTTTGCTGAATTAAATTCTGATGAAAGATTTAATATATTTATTTGAAAATGTTTATAGTGCTTGATAAAAACTTCCAAGTATGGACACTTTGTATTAAAGTAGTAAGGACTAGAATAATCGAAAATTTCAAAGATCTTGAATAATTCTTTATTCTTTTCAGAAAATCTCATTTCTAATTGTGATTCAAACCTAGTTAATAAAGACAAATACATACATAATTAAAGTATAAAAATCTGACGTATCATTGCGAACAATATTAAAAAATAAAATAATAAAGTGGTTAGCAATAGAGTCAATAGCGTATTAACTACAAAAGCTAAGCAAATAGCAATTATACATTTTGTATCCCATAATTACCAGTTTTTTTACAACATGCTTATTTAAAAAAAACATATTTTAAATATTAATATTATTCGCAAAAAATTAATAGTGTCAACAACATAAGATAAATTTTTACCTACTAATTTTCAATAATCTTTTACAATTATTGATTAATTAAATATTTAATATAAGGAGTAATTTAATATTATTCTTATGTACCTGTCAATTATAGCAAAATAAACTTTAGTCTTTATACTGTCTCTACTTTCAAGTTCAGTTGTTTTTCCAAGTGTTGAGTTTACATAATAGTCATTTAGATGTTTATTAGGTAAGTACTAAGTTTCTTTGAAAGCGTTTATGTTTCAACTGATATTCTTGGTTGTTCAATCCGTTTTTACTCGCAAATAGTCTTGACTTTTCACTAATTTTTAAATACATTTCATCATTACGTAATGCATGAAGGTCATCTTTAGTTGACTTAACTAAATCCATAGCTTTTGAATGTATAATAGAAGTAGATTGTAGTTCATTAGATAAACAGTTGATACTTTTTAAAATTTTTTTCATAATATTTAAAATTAAAATAAATTTAAAGGAAGATATTTCTTCTAGTAACCCAGATGCTCGTGCTGTTTGGTCACCTTCCAATGTTATAATTGTTAAAACTTCCTTGATTTCAGAGTAGCGTTTTTTAACTTTTTGTAATGAACTGTACCAGTAGGCCCATCTCGTGTCCACTAATCTTTCTAAATGCATTACTTGAATTTTTTTGTCTTTTTGAATTTGAATAAACTGTTCATACCTTGTATGTCCATTCATTAAAAATGTATATAAGCCCTGAACCGTATCAAAAAAATCTACTACAGCTTTAACACCTTGAATAGAATTTACTAAACAAAGATTCAGACGGTGAGCATGACAGTGTACATATATGGCCTGTGGAATGACATTGGCTATTCTGGTTTGGACGCCAGAAAAGGCACCACTCATCACTGATGCTCCGTCATAACATTGAGCTATACAGCGTTTCCGATCTAATTTATTTTCATCAATAATCTTTAAGATGGCATCACTTAATGACTGGGCATCACATCTTTTCATGTGGTAACATCCTAAAGTTTTTTCTTGAATATTTAAGTTTTTATCTACAAATCGAATTAAAAAACTTAACTGTTCTTTTTTACTTGCATCTTTTGTTTCATCCACCAATACAGCATATGCACCAACATCATTTATGCTACTCAAAATATTCTTCTTTATAGACGATGCAATTATATGTATAAAATCATTTTGGTAATCATGGCTCGTATAATGACCATACCTTGATTGTAATTTTTTTATCATTTTATCGTCACCAAATGATTCAAGTAATTCAATGAAATTGCCTTTATTTGATGAATTTGTTTTTTTCATCATGTCCACGAAATGGTATTCCTTGTTTTCCCAAGAATAAAGTAGTCTTAAGCAAAAAGTATACATGTTCTCAGTAATTCAGTTACTGTTATTTTGTCAATATAACATTATAACATAGTAAAATGTTATTATGCATAATATAACATAGGTATTATTTATTGCGTTCGTGACTAAAATAAGGGGCAAAATTAAATCAATTTGTAAACTTGTCGGCAAGGTATATTGATACACCTTGCTTGTCGGGTACCTATGGGTTTGTCGTAAATAATTACTAGTTTAAGTCGGTTGGAACTACGTATCTACGCATGCACACGACTCAACGCTGCCACCAGACAGAAAAACCTCTCATACCTTGTAGATTGATCTGATTACCGTAAATTGTTTTTTTAGATTAGGGAAGATTTTTACAGGGTGCATTACGTTGTTAAAAACAAAATTAAGACACAAATGTAAAAAACTTGTAAAAATTAATTTAATTCCAACTATTATTTTAGGATTATTATTTTTCATTCCAATGCATCATGTAAAATATTTTTATTAAAAAAAAAATAAAAAAATGTTCGAAATCATATCACTCAACAAGGCGTGAGATTTGTTTTTGTTGCGGGTATATTTTTAAACAAATAACAGGTCACACACAGGCCTCTTAACAATGAAAATGAAGTGATCTGAAGACTGAAATTCGTTGATATCTACTTGAAAATAAAGCAGAAAGCAGAAATGAAAATATTATTTAATGATCATATTAACATGTTTTTATTCATAATATAATATCTATTAGATATTACATACAAAGATCATACTTGGTATATTTTAATTTAAAATTGATGTAAATCAGTATTGTTGTTTTGATGATTTAATTTACGTTGCATAATTCTATTTCTATACTGTAATATTATACATTATACATTATTTTAAATTTAAATATAACATTATTATTATTAAAGAAACTGTGTTTATGAATTCTATTTTTATACTCAATTATCACTGGAGTTCTATAAAAAAATTTAAATCACAACTCATAACAATATGTTGACATGTTATGAAATGTGAATACAAGTTAGATATTGCAATTATTACAATATATCAGCCCTACCATAAAACAAATATTATTCATTACGTTTCTGCTGTTAGGACGATCAAGTGCTGTTGTTATTTAATAAAAAGTTGTATTCTGTTAAACTGTTATAGTTTTTTTATTATATTTCAACAAGTAAAATTTATTTGTAAAATAAATCATGGATAGGAGAAGCAGTTCGGTGTGGGCTTATTTTACAATTAAAGACCATGTCAATGCTAAGTGTGATATATGCCATAAAAGTTATTCTTATAAGTCGACATTAACGAATCTAAAAAAACACTTATCTAGTCGTCATTTTATATTTTTAAAAAAAGGACAAAATATAAATGAAGTAAGTAAATTTATAAATTAATATCTCATTAAAACAACTTAATTTTTTTATTTAATTAATTATTCTTTACTCTTGTTGTTATTAAAACTAGAATCAATCCACTAAATCCAGTATTGATGACCCTAGTAGTAAACATCATACTAACGACAATTCGATAAATTCTTCTTCTATATCATTGCCATCAACTACCTATATACCAGGTACTTCTCAACAAACTTCATTAATTGATTTAGCTCCATCAAATGCAAATGCAAATGCTTTTTCTCACATATTAACTGGTCAAAGCCAAATGCAAGCTGAAAATAATGTGAAATCTCATAAACGTAAACAACTGTCTATAGCTACATACATTCCAAAAAAAAATTACAGTTGATATGAAAAAAGATATAGATCAGTCACTTTTAAATTTATTCACAAAAGATTACCAACCTTTTAAATTAGTTGAGGACAAGGGTTTTAAACAGTTCGTTAAAATGTTGAACCCTAACTATACACTTCCTAATCGCCATTCAATCTCCAAACAGTATATTCCAGCCTTGTATGAAAAGCGATTGAGAGAAGTTAAAGAGTTAGTGGTACAGGAAGCAAAACATGTGTGTTTAACAACCGACTGTTGGACATCTCGAAACAACGAAAGTTTTATGGCCATCACTATACATTTTGTTGATTCAAATTTTAGTTTACAGTCGATTCACATAAGTTGTTCTTCATTTAATGAAAACCATACTGCCATAAATTTGAGTGAACAAATCCAAAAAACTATTGACGAATGGCACCTTGAAGGCAAAATAGAGTTGGCTGTCTCTGAAAATGCTATTAAATCAAAAACGCATTAGATTTACTTAAACTTAAACACTTAGGATGCTTTGCTCATACCATGAATTTGGTTGTTCAATCAGCTTTTACTTTAGAAAACGAACTTATTGATAAAGTTAAAACTATTGTCACATAGTTTCGTAGAAGTACAGTAGCCAATAATAAACTTAGAACTTATCAAATAAATAATGGGATAGATAAACCTAAAAAATTACTCCAAGATGTCCAGACTAGGTGGAATTCTACGTATTATATGTTGAATCGTTTTATTGAGCTAGAAATTCCTATAATTGGGACATTAGGTTTGCTTAATAAGGCGTCTCAGACCTTAAACAGTGATGAATGGACTATAATAAAAGAATTGTGTACTGTACTCAGACCTTTTGAAGAGGCTACTAGAGCAGTCAGCTGTGAATCATACATGACTGCATCTATAGTCATAGTATTAACTCAAGGCTTATTAAATGCATGCAAAAAGTTGCATACAATGGAATTTAATGAAAGGACACTGATTATTATTAAACAACTATTAGATAAAATAGAAAATCGAGGCGTATGGAAAAATGTTGATAGAAGTAAAACATTATGCAGGTGTACTTTTTTGGATCCACGTTTCAAAAACATTCCATTTAATAATAATTCACTATCTGAAACAACAAAAAATGAAATAATTGAAAAAACAGCAAATATAATTAATTTAGAAAGATCGAATCAACTGGATGAACAAAATCAAGACCAACCTGATTATATAAGTATAGACACTCCATCCACATCAAATAGCCCATCGATTTGGGAAACTATTGACACAAGCATAGCCAAATTAATACCTTCAGGTACATCTAAATCACGTGCAATAATTGAGGTACAAAGGTACCTAGAAGATGGTATGCTAAAAAGAAATTTGGATCCTCTTAAATGGTGGCAAGAACACAAGTATAACTATCCATACTTACATATTTTGGCTAAGCAAACTTTATGTTGCCTTGGTACTTCAGTACCTTGTGAACGTATTTTTTCGAAAGCAGGACTTATTTTGAACGATCGTCGTTGTCGACTTAAAAGTAAAAGGTAGAAATGTTGTTGTTTTTAAATTATAATTTAAAATTTTACTATATTATAATTATAATTATAATATAGTAATTCAACCTGAAAATATGACATTTGAGTAATTATTATGATGAATTTAAATGTATTTTTACTATCTAAACAATATGTATAACAGAAATTAAAACGTACTTAATTATTTTATATTTTAAGCTATGAAATATTCGTCTATATCAAAGCTTATTTATTCTATTTATATAATTATGTAATTTAATATTGTAAAGTATAGTATTTAGTATTCTCAAGTTATTATTATATTATATAGTATTATAAAGTTATTGAATATTGTTACTATGTATTGTAAAACTATTAAATATTGTTATTAATGTTATTTTATAACAATATTATTTTATTTTATTTTGAAAATTAACTAAGAAAGTAACAAAAAAGTAGGTAGCTACCAGTCATTAGGTATATTTATCAGTTATTCGTAAAATTAATTGTATGAATATAATATTATTTAATACCTACATTTATAAAATATGTTCAATTATTTAACGATTATATAAAATAAATATATGGTGAATATTAAAACAATTGTTATATTTATGGTATTTTTTATTTTTTTACTCATATTTTGGTAAAAACTCTAAAATGATAAAACGCTATTAAAATTATAAAAAAATAACATGTCATTTAGAAGTTTAGAACATTAAAGTAGGTACTAATACTTATATAAGTTTAATCAAGTTGACAAGTTATAACCTCGTTAAAATATCTTAAATCGTGTAATAACAGTTGTTCAGTAAAGTTGTTGTAAGATTCAAAGCAGGCCTTGTGCACTTACTGATGATAATATTGGAATTGTAAAATAGTGTACGAGAATGCCACCGCTAGCGCTGTATGATTTTTTTAGGTTAGGAACATAAATCTTGTTGTCTGTCTTGATGTCACGTTAAAAGTTAAAACTTAGAATGTCATTTATTGTCAATTGTCATCTTTAACTGCTAAATGCTAATCTTTTTTGTATGTTTTCAACTGTTCTTGG
>VUJU01006516.1:0-10131 GCA_009835225.1 Aphis craccivora
TTTTTTATAAGTAAAAGAGTTAGTAAGAGTTGAAAATTTAATACAAGGTTTTTCATAAGTTTAGCTTACCATTATTATAAAAGAACTTAAATGTTGGTGTATTCAGGCCATTAAAACATAAACCACCTTTTTCACCAACTACTGGAAATTATATCCTAGGCGGACAAATCATCTTCGTTCAGAATCGTTTTTCGTATACAATGATAATTATCATTGGATTCAAATTTAACCCTCCTATAATATAAAATAGTGATCCACACGGTACCTAATGTAAGCAGAGCGGTACCCACTTACCCACTTTTTTTTTTTTGAATTTCAAATCTAAATTATTTTGATGTACGTTGTTGTCTGGATGTCATTACGTAAAATATTATATAGTTGTATAAGTTTTTTAAATACTGATTACTGTTACATTATTTCATGTAATGATTATTTAAATAGTTTTTAGTAGACAATAAATTTGCAAAATTTTCAAGTTTTTGTGTATCCAAATTTTTTTATTGACATTTCAGTACCTACCTATGTAGTCTATATTATCAATAAAAAAAGCCAAATTTATTTGAAAATTTAACCATGTTTAAAAAACGTTAACATAATTAATATTTGATAAATATTTCAAGTATTTACAGTGATTTGTTTTTGAGTTACAAACTTATACATACCTAACCTTGTTGTAATTACAACAATATAAAAATATCCGTTTTCCGTCTTTTTTTTTTTTGTGGTTTTTCTAGACTGTTTTGAAAATTGCCGGAAAATTATTACGTTTGACTTTTATAATCTATCAAGGATATTCAATTAGCCACCGGAAACCACCCCTGGAGTTTTAAATTTTAACATTATTTCCACAGGTTTAGACATAGCCTCTCCCATTGGCTGTATTTGTTGTATTGTTTTGAAATATTTAAATTCAAATATGGAAATTGTCTTACAAATGTTACTAATATATTTCTTGTTATTAGTTGTATAACAGAATATTTGAGTTAAAAAAGTATTATTAAAAGTGTTAGTTAATTTTTATTTTTTATAACTCAATCCTGGATACGCCTCTGCTGTACATACACGACACAAAAAAAAAAAAAAAAAAAAACACGGCATTATAAAACTAATATAGTCGATATAGGTATTCATCACTCCGTTCAGAATCTAAATATTTTTTAAATGTATTAATTTTAGTAATTTTACTATTAAAACTGTTTTTATTGTCAATTTTTACCGATGTACTAGTTTTATTAAAAAGTACTTATAATTAGTAGTACTTATATTATTTTTGTTCCAATAAACAGAAATATTTATTTGGAAAATTTTTCGAAATTTACATCTTGATTTTATGAACCAGACTGGTCCTGACTGGATGGAATAAACGATATAGATTAAACTAGAGACTCTTGCGATTTTAAGGGGTTTAAATAATTTCAGTAAAATGTAAAAACAATTTTGAAAAATAGTTTTATAATTAAAGTTTATTGGTACAAATGCAGTTTAGAACACTAAGTCTTGGAACAAAATAATATTAGATACAACGTCGCCAGAAATAAATTATAAAACGATTGGTAGTTGGAATAATTAAATATTTTTGATATTAATTTAATTTTAAAAATTGACTGAAACAAAAAGTTGTTTTAGACCAAAGAGTAATTATTATTATTACTCTATACCCGTATTCCGTGGTAATCTCAAGAACAATCATAATAATATAATCATACTATTCATACTATACAAAAAATCTAGTGTGGAAACATAATTAAGATAATTAAGATATTATATTATTATCTATGTGTGGAAATTACAATAAATAAAATAAGTTATTTTGTGGTAATCAGATATTATCTTTTATCGTAGTATCGTGGTAGTACAGAATAATTAATTATTAATTTATTCTGTGGTGGTAGTATTGTCATAGATAAATAAAGATATCTTTATTATCTATAAGTATATTGTAGAGCACGGCTTTAGATAGGATCCTATCTAAAGCCGTGTTGTAGAGTAACATTAATTTTTTTTTATTCATATCAGTCATATCACCACAGAATAGGTGAAATTTCACCTATTCTGTGATATCACCATAATTCGAGAAAACTTGTAAAATATAAAATTTAAAATTAATTTAGTTAACACTTAAAAGTAATAATTATAAATTATAATTTTAACACTTAATGTTGAAACAAATGGACAATGTCACGATGGTGTATTAATTTTGTCTTATTAATTAATAATACAGTATAAATTATACCCACGATTATTGTTATAGTGTTTATGAAATTACTTTTTCCCATATTCCAAGTGTTAAGCAACATTGAATTGTTATTTAAATATTCTTTTAAAAATGGAGATTTCAATGGCTTCAACTGACAGCGTTAAAGTGTTGGTTGTTGGAGATTCGGGTAAATGTTATAAACATAATTAAATATCAATAGATCAATGTTGATGTTTCCAAAGTTGTAAACAGTCTGTTGAAAAATACATTTTTCAACGAATTGTTATAAATGTTTTTTACTGTGTACAAAACTGAATACAAGATGTTATTTCACTTAAAAATGTAATATATGCACATTTAATTATTCACAAGTATGAAGTATGTAATTAACGAGAATTATATTTTACTTAACTTTTGATGTATTAAACCAGTCATCATATTTTTTAATATGTATTCTATATTAAAAAATTATTTAGGTGTTGGCAAAACTTGTTTAGTAAATCTCATGTGTAAGAATAATGTTGTAAAAAATCCTAAATGGACTGTTGGAGTAACAGTTGAAATAAAACTATACAAATATATGGAAGGAACACCTAGACAACGCAATTGTTTTATAGAAATGTGGGATATTGGAGGAAGTTCAAATCATAAAAATACTAGATATATATTTTATAATGCTATTCATGGTAAGATACTATGATAGGTTTTCTAATATTATTTACCTGATAATTTATAAATTTTTTTCAACAGGTATTATTTTAGTATATGATTTAACTAACCTTAAATCTAGTGAAAATTTACATAAGTGGTTGGCAGAAATTTTGAATAAGGATAATAACTCAAAATATAAATGTACTGATGGATTTGATATGGAACAATTGGTTGGCTCAAACAGAGTAATAAATTTAATTAATTACAATTAAAATTCATTGCAATAAATTGGTTTACAGTTTTCAATTTTAAATATTAACATTTAGTTAAAGAAATTATGAAATCAATTTAAAGCATGACTATAGATAAGACCTTATTGTATACCAAATGTTTACAGCCAATATAGAAAGATTATTAAATTAGAATAAAATTTTTTAGAATTCATAAATATTCAGTCAATAAATGTGAACATTTTAAGAGGATTTCAATGTATTACAGAGGTATAATTATGGGTATGTGAGGGATAGGTTAGCCTTATTTCACTAATATTTTGCAGTATTTATAATTTAATAGTAACCCTACTACAGTATTTTAAATTCCCCCAACCTCCTAAGGAAATAAGCCCATATACACAATATTTACATACATATGTAAATATTATACAGATTGTATGTATACCTTTTTCTGGCCCATATTCTTCAACATAGACAAAACACATTCATGTACAATAGAATCTCGGTAATATTACCATTCGGTAATCCAGTATGTCCAGTTATCCATTTATTTGGTGCTTAAACATCTACAAGAACAAGCCTTAATAACATAATTTCAAACAAAAAAACAAAAGCAAAATGATAATTTTTTTTAATCTGTCCTATTAAAAGATTAATTAAACACAATATGTATATTATGTATAATTCATATGTTATAATAAAATACAATATGGTTATCCATTTTTTAATATGAGTAAAAGTACGTTCTAATGTAAATCCCCATTAGTCTGTTTTTTTTTTTTTTTTTTTTTTTTTATTAATCCGGCAGTAGTATACTAACGTTTTCTGATATCTGTCAGATTACTGAGATGCTACTATAAACTCATTTATATTTTATGTTTTTGTGTTTTAATTTAGTAACTCTCTCATTAGAGTAATATTTTTAAAGACAGCACATATTGATTTGTTTAAATATTATCTCAAAACATTTTAATATCCATTTAAAGTTGCAATAAATTATTTTATATTTAAAGTTGGAAACAAAACTGATACGTATTACCCACTATAAATATTATTATTTATAAAAAAAAATAGTTATAATTGACGATTTTCCTTAAAGATTACTCTAAAGCAGTGTTTCCCAACCTTTTTATAATGGAAACCCACAAATTTACTGTTTGTTGGTTATGGTACCATTGATACCCATCCCACCTCCACTGAAAAAAAAAATAAATACATTTATGAATTTATGGCTAAAATTATGTTCATATATAATGTATTTATGGCCTATGGGTCGTTACTGGTGATCCATAATTTTTTTTTGGCTATCCTTAGAATAGGAAACATTGCTCTAAAGCTATAAAAACGATCATATATGATTGTTTTATTTATATTGCACCTGGATTAGAGAAAACAAATATTATACTTACATACTCTTAAATTAAAAAAAAAAAAAACTAAGTCATCTATGCTTTATTTTAATTTGTTTGATTAAAAATATTAATTAAAATATATCTTAATATTCTTAATAATTAAAATTATGTTTATTAGGTACCTATTTTAGTCTGTGGTACCAAGTTGGATATGGCTCCAGAACGTGGTAAGAAATCACCTTCCACTGTCGCTGCAGAATGCGGTGCTGATGAAATACTTATTGTAAATACTGTAATGTTGTATACATTATCTTATCAAATATTTAATAAGTATCACTGTCTATTGTTTAGAATTGTCATGATTCAAAATCATTGGAACCAAGCAGAGTTGCAACATCAAAGTTTAATAATTTTCTGGATAGAGTAATACAAACAAAATATCCAATCAGTAACTCAAGTCCATTTAGTCAAGGCCTTTACTCAAGACAGCATCAATACCAATCATCCAAAACTCCACAGTACCCAGTTACTAGACAAATAATTTATGATGGTTCGCCTACAATTAGTAAAAATACATTTTTCAATAATAAAACAATACATAAAGACTGAATCATTTATAATATACATTTAATACAATTATATGTAATACTTATTTCTAATTAATTAAATAACATGGAAAATTTTTAATATTCTATTACAAAACATGTGTTAAATTTAAATGCCAAATTTAGTAAGATTAATTTCTCATACATAAATCATTCAATCTGATTAAAATTGAAAACAATTAATATTGAAAACTAACAAATTATTAAATTATTAAATCTATACATGAGTTAAAATGATAATATAATGAATGTTTTATTTATTTAAATGGAAACCCTTTTCTAAATCATTCAAATATTTATTTGGTTAGGCACAGAAGAATAAAAATGTTTCTCAATTAATAATTTGACATAAATAGAAACATCAATCATATATTGAATGATTTTAATTCAAGGTGTCAAGAGTAAGTTAAGGGATCAATATACAAAGGGTTTAATAATTTTATTAGAATATAATAGTTAAATTTTGGTATAGTTCCAACTTAAAATACAAACAAAGGAACTTACTGAAATACCTTGTTGCTGTATTTATATGGTTATTCATATGGTTTATATCGATGCATTGCATTTTCTTTTCGTTTTGATGATGATAACATCTTTTTGATTGCCGTCCAATCTTCAAGTATTTCATCTTCCCTAAGGTTGTAGACTATGCATGGTCCAGATACAATAACAGGTTTCCGCTTTGGTTGTACATGTCCATAAGGTCGTCTTCCACGTCCGCGTCCACTACGAGTTAAACTACGACCTAACCAAAGAGAGGCATCTATATCTACTTCATTACGTGCTTCTTCTAATCGCTGAATTTTTTCTTCTAAATCAGCTTTTATAGTATCGTATAAAATTTCTTTATTATTCTGAAACAATATTAAATAGCTTAAATCCAAGAGGTAAATAAATATAGAGAACTTTTTTTCCACATAATTAGGAAGTTTTGAATTTTTTGAAAAGACAATAATAAAACCATGAGGGTTAATTAGATTTTCATAAAAAAAAAAAAAATTATTATATTACCTCAAAATTCTGTCTAATTGCTTGTTCTTCTGCTTCATACTTATGTTTTAAATTTGT
This sequence comes from Aphis craccivora, assembly GCA_009835225.1. NCBI lineage: Eukaryota > Metazoa > Arthropoda > Insecta > Hemiptera > Aphididae > Aphis > Aphis craccivora. The sequence continues at coordinate 6,107 of VUJU01006516.1, forward strand.
TAATTTGAATTGTCTTAATACAGATGCTACTTCAAGTCGAGACTTCATTTGATCTTGTAATTCTTGTAAAGGTATACGGTATTCTTTAGCTGTACCTAATCTCACTTCAACCAACTTCTCTTCAACTTCTCTTATTCTTTCACTATACAACCTATATAATAAATAAAACATATAATTGAACAATTATATAAAAAGTATCAGAACATATCATTGAAAAATTAAAAAAGATTTAGTGAAAGTCATACCCGCATACATTGTCTCTGTCTTACGAACATAAAACATAGCAAATTTGAATTCAGCAGAATCAATTTTATGATTTAATATTAGTCAAATTACCTATCATCAAACTTTAAGGTAATAATATTATCTAATGCATCTCTTTTATTGATACTTTAACTATTAAGTAAATTATAGTTATGTAAAATATTGAAACTTAAAAATGCTCATAACTCACTTAAAAATTAAAATATCAATAAAAGTATATGCGATACCTAAGAAATTAGATAATATTTTAACCTTTAAGTTTGATAGTAGGAAAATTAATTTCAATATAAAGCTAACAGTAAAAAATAATTAACAATTAACATAATAACATTTTCTATGTTTTACGTCCTTAAGACGGAGACAACACAGCAGGTGTAACCCTAAAGAAAGGTAAAAAGAAAAGAGACAAAAACTAATTTCAAATTAGTGATTAAAAAAGTTCTGTTGTATAATTGAAAGATTAGAAATAGTTTACTTGTAAAGTTAAAACTTAATTTAAAAAAAAAAACTTTTTAATTAAAATTTTACTCTATTTTTTTAAATAATTACATTTTTGTTTTTGCAAACACATGTATGTACTATGTATATATGTATATACATACTATATACAGTGTTAATCAAAAATGCAATAATAACTTACCTTATACATATTAAAATGATTTTAATTGAATTTAATGTGTGCAATACAATAAATACAATAAGTAACGCATAAACATTTTTTTTTTTTAGTTGTGCTTGTTTTAATTATAATTTTCCTACACAATTAACATTAGAGTAAAGAGGGGAATTTTTGAAAAAAATATGTTTTTTTTTTGAAATCCATTGCTGGACAGGTTGTCATTCTCTTTAACTTAAGTTTAATATTAAGCAAGAAAGGTGATGGTTATCATTGTTTGAGGATAAAACTGTATAAGTTATGTAAATTGATTTTTATTTATTTATTTTTACTTCCACTGAAAGTTAAGAGTATTTTCTATTGACATTGGATAGATTTTGAAGTCATGTTTGAGTAGTATTTTACGTTATCATCAGTATATTCAGATACTTGTACTTGAAAGTTGTATGTGGAATGGTATGAATCCTGTAAAACAGGGGTCGCCAATCAGTCAATTTTTCTAGAATATAGGATGATCATTATACAAATTAATTTTACCATTATCAATAGATTGCGTAATAAATTATTGTGATTATTATTATCAAGAAAAATAAATAATAAATCTTTGGAGTTTAGACTTTTTTTCATCTATTAAATTTATTTCTAAAGACCTACATTTTCCTGGAGGTTGATGGCCAGACTTAAAATTTCAAATATAGCTCACTTGTTTAAAAAGGTTAGCGACCCCAGGTACAAAAGAGTATAGGGGACAAAACTGTGTCTAAGAACACACTGCCTGATTTAATAAGATGGTAGAGGGTTCAGAGCCAAATTTAAATACAAAGTACCTTTCATTTAGATGTAATTTAAGTAAGATTTCAGACTAATAGACTTAATTGAAAGCTTGTGGATCATCTAGTAATACTGTTATAAAGTACTATTTTTTTTTCAGTAAACAAGAAAATACAAGTCTGAATTTGATAAACTGTAGAATAGTTTTCTCAAAATTTGAATCATTTCTTAAGAATTAAATTACTGTCTTTAATTATGGAGTATACACATTTAGTATTAATTTTTCAGAATTTGGAATTATTTGAGGGTTTGTTTTTTATAGGAAGTAGAATTATTGAAAACTTTCATTGTATTTGAAAATTTTTTTAGTGGAAAAGTAGAAATTCAATTTTTCATAAAAAAAAGTATTTTTGAGGAGATATGGAAGAAGTAAAGATAAATTTTAGCTGATTCTATAAACTATTATTGAGATAAGTAGATTTGTATTTAGTTAAAACTCCTGATAAGGTAAGGTTAATAGAAGTTTCAGCTTAATTTATGTTATTTATTTATTTAGCTACCACTTTGTTTTTGTAAGGAAGAAGCAGCTGATTTATGTATGTTATAAGTTGTTTTATTTAGTAGAGATATATGGTTTTTTATCAGGCTTCTATGCTTATCCTTTAAAATACTATACAAAGAGATCTTATGTGTGTATAGGTATTGAGTTATTTCTTAGAATATGTTAAGCAGGACTTCAAAATAGCTTTTGGAATTAATTTTGTCAGCCTTTACAGTGCCATCAATATATTCAGTATTTAAACAGAAATTTAGAGTTAATGTTAGTTATAACTTTTTTAGAATTTTTTCCAGTTCATTAAGTCATTATAAAGCAAAAAGTTTTTGAGTTTTTAAAATGGTTCAGTATGTAAAATTAGTAACATAGTTTTAAATGGAATTAGAGAAGTTACCTATTTTCATATTAAATCTGTTTGATCCTATATTTGTTAATAAACATTATTTATAATATTTTTAATCAATTTTAACATTCCTCATTCTTTTTTTTAGTTATGTTTTTTTAATATTTAGAATATTAGGTAAATCTTTATGGAGTATTTACTAGAAACTGAAATAATTATATTTTTAATTATCAACAGTACCTAATCAAAATTAAATTGTATCTATTTGGTTTTGTCTTTTTTCCATACATCATTATTAGTGTCCTTTTTTCTAGTTACCAAGAGAAATACATTTATAAGTTACTAACATTTCTTTTAAGAAATAAAAATGTGTTTCAATATTTTGTATTTGTTCGTCACACTTGTCCTGTAGTTTTTCGTTCACGTCACTGTGTAGATCTGTATAAATTGATAATAAAATAGTTTTATTAAATTCAAATTTAAATGGTTTGTTTTTAAACATAATTACCTGAACTATTGTCAGTATCAGAGTCTGAATTATTTGACTCTGAAGAACTACTTAATGATGAGATTGATATTTCAGAATATTTTTTCTTATTGTAAGGAATGTCTATAAGTTTTTCTGAACTTACAATTTTACGCTCTACAATGTTGCTTCCACAATCTTCAGTTATTTTTTGAATTTTACTAATGATGTCTGAATTATCACTACTGAAAAAGGTAAAAAAATATGTATTTATTAATAAGTAAATTTGATACTAAGATTTAAAACTTGAAAGTTAAATATATTTTGATTAAATAACATATAATTAGATAAATTAGTGTACACCTAAAATAACTTATATAGGTAATATTTGAATATCAATTAATGTTAAAAAAATATATTTGGGAAAATACTATTAATTATTTAAATTACAAAAACTGTACTTTGTTTTATTCAGAAAAAATAAGTAAAAAAAACACGATTTAAAAAAATTATCTTGTTAACTAAATCATTTCAATTAAAAGCTTCATACGTGTTTTAGGTAAGTATTCAAATAATAATACAATTATACCTTGTAGCTGTAGACATCGTTAGAAATCCAGAATTATTACTTAATTGATGCGGAATACATTGGTCTAGAATATCCAATCAACGTGTATATTTAAACTTAATTTCAATAAAATTGTACATTTTAAAGTTAGAAAGTTACGTTTATTGATTTAGTCAACTAATTACTCTGAACTGTAAATATACTTAAATTAATTAAACCTTATAAAAAAACAATTAAAAATTAAAGCCACTATAATTTTAAAAGTAATGTAATAACGATAAATGATATTACGAGAAGCAAAATGTAAGTGAAAAAAGCAATGAAAGCTACAGTCTAAACGAAAAATCTAACGAGATAGGTACGAGAGACTCGTCGAGAGTAATAAATTTGTTTACTAACTACCTACCACGATTTAAGATAGTATGGTTGCCCGACGAATCA
>VUJU01006519.1:0-10126 GCA_009835225.1 Aphis craccivora
TTTGAGAAGAGATGGCCATCATCTTTAGGACATAATTCAAAAAAAATAAATGGCATGTTATATACTTCATTATAATAAATAATAATTAATTTTTATTTGGTTTTTTTTTATTTTATAATGTATCTATGAAAATCGGCCGTTTCAGTGCCCCACCCTGTATAAGTTCTGAAGATGCAAGTGCCCAAAGTTTTGGAGGATAAATACAATCTTCAGAAATACGAGTATATATTTATTCAAAATAATCAGCAAACTTTTGTAGTCTTTCATCGATCGGATACTCGCTCATAAAGTCGTCGGGGAAACCATCACTTTGTTTTTTTAATATTTAATTATAAATTGATTACCTAATTATTTTTGTTATTTTAAAAATCATTACTAAGGGGTTACCAAAATATAGAAACTGAAATTTGTGGTGGCGGTAAAAGGAAATATATATTTTTGTACTGGCGGTAAACGGAAAGGTCAATTTTGGCGGAAAACGGTGACGCTCAATTAAAAGTATCAGTGATAAAGATTTGTTATTATTTTAAAATTGTATATATTGAAGATTTCATCAATCTAAAAATTGTTCAAGACGATGGTGTTGTACTGTAGAACTTACACTGCAATAGTGTATGCATCGTAAGAAAATATTATACAAATAGTTGAAATTGTAAATGAACATATTGGCATGATAATTTTTTTTTTAATGTTTCATTAACTTATAACAAACCAAACTCTTTAAGTTTTTGGAGTAACGATTCATTTTTTTAGCAGTAATTTATAACTTCTGTTGTATTTATTGGTAATAAACATTTCTATAATATAATATAATTAATTATTTAATACTATTGGGATAATTTCTTTAAATAAATAAATATTCAGTCGATTAATAACAAATTCTAGGCGAAATAATGCGTACAAAAATAATTGGAATGTGACACTTTTTTTTTGTTCGTATTAACTATTAAGTCAAGTGCAATAATTAATACATTTTAAGCTTAATCCATAAGTGCACCATTTCAATGTGAAAGAGGTGAGTTGAATAACTGTTTAAAAAAATATTTTAATAAATAAAAACAAAACTATTGATATATAAAATGTATCCAATACGAATTGTTTATTTTAGTAATGTACGAGTACAAGTAGTTGCCCCTGTGGTCAGCGATCCAGAAAAAAATGCACTCGATTTATACACGGTAATTAATTAAACTTTATATGCATTTGCATGTTTCATAAAATAACTTCAGCTGGTATTTATGGTAAAATTTATAAAAACAACATTTAAGTTAGACACCATGAAATATGTGATTTAAACTTAATCTAAATATATTAGATAATATAAAAGATAATGAAAAAAATTGAAAATGTTTTGTTATATTATATGTGTTAAAGATATCCAACGTAAAATATATATAATAATGCGTAAAAATTCGTCGGTATAGACCGATTGTATTGTCTTTCATTATCATCCAAGAGGTCGAGATAAATTTTTGGGGGAATGGATGCTTAAAAATATTCATAATAGAGAGCTTTTCTACTGCGGAATATGATTTGTAACCCTAGTGTTTTAATGTTATAGTTTTTTTTTCATATTCATATAATAATTATTATGCTTTAGGACTATCATTTAATATCAATGTTGAGATCAGGCAACGTGAAGATTAATGTACCACGAGTCGGTGTCCTGATATTGGCAAAAGTCAACACTTGGTCGGTTAGGGCTCCCCATATTAGTAATCCCTATCGAACCCAAATGAATCTTTTTCTGACAACGGATTACTGTTATTATTGTTACTATTATTATATTATATAAATACGGCTACTGTATTCCATCATATTATAATGGCCTGTGTGTGCGGCACGGGCTTAAAAACGGCGGTCGTCGGTGATGGGTTTTTATTTCCGCCAAAATATAAATAAGACAAGCAATTTAATAACACGTTCACCCTCTGAGGGTAAACGAGAAGAGTTTAGGTAAGGGGAATGTGTTTTTATTAGTGCGTTTACAATATGACTCACTGCCAGATTGACGATAGAAAATTTGAATAATATTAAAAACTTTATTAAAAAAAAAAAAAAAAACAATAATTAATAAATAAGAACCGATTGCGTGAATGCGTGATTAAATTTATTTTTAATATCTGAATCAAAAATGGTCTGCGACTAAGAGTTATCTCATATTTTGATTTATAAAATACCCAAAAATAAGAATATTCCTATAGAACACGTCATAATATTTCAAGTGCATACTTGACATATATAATGATAATATATTATTATTATTATTATATGTGCTACTGATAAAAATAAAACGACATTATTTGTATCATAATACGTAATATATTATATTATTATTATTGTACGTGACTATGACGATAATAATATAACCTCGTTAGCGACCTTTTCAAAATCAACGACCCCGTGTCCGTGCGTAATGTCGAAAGAAACATATTTACTGTATCCACTACCCAGTTCCGGGCACGTTGTTTATTTACCGCGTTTCCCGTAATCCCGACGAGTGTGTCTCCGAAGAGTGAAGATTTTGATGCGACGAGGGAGCATGCAAAGGCGGACGCAAAGAGATTATTTATTGCTAGCGACGGCGCACTTGATTCCGAGTCATTGACTCCACCGGGGTCCTGTTAAACGGTTTATAGGCGCGTGGCTGCCGCCCTTTGTCGGCGCTACCAAAGTGCTGGTGGGATGGTGGTGACTGTAGCGGTGGCTTTTGCGACGGAAAACGAAATAATAAAAAATTTATTACGTGGTTATAAATTAAAAAGAGGCCTATCTGTGCGTGCGACCTTTGTGCGTGTGAGATGTTGTCGTACGCCGCCGCCCCCGCTACACCGACGTTATTAATTTATCGATAATTTACGACCCTTTTTCTAATAGAGTGGAGGGTGCGTGTCAAACCCTTTTCATCCGTATTTCCCGCGCGGCGGCCGTACGACATAATATGTTTTAAATTTTTTCGAACAGTTTCACGAAATACACTTACTTCATGCAAATGTTAAATATGCTAGGCATAATATTATACTGTCAATAGTAAGTAAGGGTCTCAATATTAATGTATTTTTGCGGTTTTTATTCAATTAGGTATATGTTCGCTAGTTGCCTAATTTATAAATATATCTTGTTTAAAAGATAATATGGTAATTTGTAGATATCTTTTCACCATATCATTTAATTTAGAGGTATAATATAATAAGTTAATATAGGTACTTTATAGGTATATTATATAGATTAAATTTTCATGATTTTTGGAGCAAGTTTTTTTTATTTTTTGATTCACCGTACCACTACAGACCGGCAATAATAGTCGAACATTTTATCAAAATTAAATTAAGTGAAAAAACATTGTAATGTGATAAATTTATATTTTCGTTTCTGATCGAGACGATGAGTAAATTAATTTTAAAGTGTGTGTTTTTATTATTTTATTCAGTCTCGTATTTGTAAATACTTTTTATAATAGAAAAAAAAAATGTTCTAATCTTCATTATTGAGAGTGATTTTCGTAACTATAGTAATAATTGTATAATTGGATTTTGTTTGTAGGTCCACACCATAGGTCTGTCAAAAGTACGTAATAGGTACATTATTCACAGTTATAATTAAAAATTATTAATTGTAGAAAAAATACATCGACAATAATATCTTTTCACTTCTGATAAATCGTAATTCAAAAAAATGTTAATTGCAAACACTTGAAACTTCTAGCTGTTGTGTTTTTAAACAATAATGAAACAATTTTTCTAATAATAATATAATAGTTTATAATTTCTTGGGAAAAATACATAACTACATACATCACAATAGATGGAGTTACAAATTCGGTTATTGAACCAAAACACTGAAGAAAATGAATTAAAAATATGCCATTCATTAGAGTACATTAATTTATTTATTATCTAAGTATAGAAGAATACAATGAATACTGTTGGTAGATACTTCTTAGTTTCTTCTTTTTTTCTTTTTTTTTTTATTAAAAAACCTATATTTACAATAATTTAAATAAAATAACACTATTAACCTAATAAGTGTGTAATTATTAAATTGGTTTTTTCTTCCAAAATGAAATCGTAATATTACGTCACTATAATGACTACAAGTACATGCTGAGAGAAGAATACGTTTGTATTATCTTTATTGATTATAACATAAAACTATACTCGTATCACTATAATTATTTGTGTGTGTTAATTTTTTTAAATATGGATATCTTCCAGTTAAGTGTCACTTATGGGTATAGCTTCTTATTCCAAATATTCAATAAATTTTTGTTCTGTTTTCTCATAGGTACTCTTATTGTGATAAATAGTAGAAATTGAGTAGGTATACCTATGTTAATAATAATAAAAAAAAATGTATACCTATTGAATTTTTATTCTATTGCTGATTTTTCATTTTAATATTTCTATTTTTATTTATTTATAAACCCAAATATATATTTTGCATGATATGTTTGTTATTAAATTAATGCAACTATATAGTTTAAAAATTGTCTTGTTTCGATTTGCCTAGGTATTGTACATTTGTACTTTATATCAAACAATTTTTATCTACGAGTTGTTGATTTCTAGATTCAAAACACAACTTAGAAATGAAACGCAGATAATAGTAAACAGTACAAAAAATTACTAGAATCTATCGAAGGATGCTTTAATAATAATAATAATAATAATATCGTTCATAAAATTTAATAATAATAATAATAATAACTATTTTAATAAAACGGTTGTCTAAATTTGTGCAAGAGGCAGGGGGATCAAAAGGAACGGCTTTCACTGGGGTTATACAATAATATAGGGCAGTGTTTATGACAGGTATAGTCACCCCCCACACTCCGAAAAACTTACCTCACTCGTATTTCTGGCCCAGCGTTCAGTCATACAACTCCGTTCCAGACGCGTGCTTGTGCGTGTGTGTACTCGTTTTCTATTTCATAATACTGCAGGTTAGGTTAAGTAGGTACCGCTTCAAACGATAATAAGACGTATTGAGTTACAACCATCGTAATTGTACCTGATACTTAGGCAGATGTAGTGTAAATGTATACTATATGGAGCTAGTCAATACAAATCCGCGCATATTATTACGAGCGATAATAAATTGATGATGGAGATGAATATACAGTATAGTATATTATTATAATCCCCTTTCAGTTATTCGGTGCAACGTCATTGTTTATATCAAAAGCGTATGGCGTACATACTTTAGGAGGAACGTTGCTTTATTCGTATTCAAAACGAATAATAATATATAATTGCGCGTTAAGATAATATTGTAGATATTTAAAAGAATCACCTTCACGTAGTAGGTAAACATAAAATATGTGATATTATCCTCAATATGACGTGAAATAAAACATTTTAATTTTCAAAAATATAGTCACTTGTGAACATATAAATAAAACAAGAACTTCAAATACATGCACCGGTATAGCGTATAGACTTCTTTAAAGTCTAATGCTATAATCTCATCATAGTCCATCTACTCGGCGATATTGTTCTAAGGATTTGTATCGTCCGATATGTCATTTTAAGAATTTGTTACTTGTTTAATTTTGCTTAATGTCTAAAATTAACATGTCAAACTAGTACAATCTCGACGTATCATAGGCTCTTTTTTTAAATACTTTGAGATGAGTGTCAACATTTTTCTACAAATCTTCAACATTTTGCTATAGAATTTTATTAGAATTTACATCCTTCTAATTTTTCAACAATTTTGGAAAATAGAAAATCTTTATTTTTATTCCTTTTTTCTGTGTTAAGACTTAACAACTTAGCAGTAAACTTTTCATTAATTTGAAAAATGAAATGATATGATATGGAAGATTTGTTTTTGTGTCTTTTATAAAAGTAGTGTTTAGCACCGGAATAGGTCCTTTTATCCACTACATGCCATGCAACGGTGCTTACTATCTGCTACCATATAATAACTGTTTTCAATTTTCTAGTCGTGCGCATTGCACGAACGAATAAATCGTATGGAAAGGAAAAAATGCATTTGTTATTGTATTAAGCGAAATTTTATATCACACTAAGTTTCTACAGAAAATACCGATTACATACAATATACTCCCCCTGTCGGTGAATATTGTGCAGATCATAAAATGCATTGAGGGTGCTGAACGCAGTTAATGTGCATGTGATTTGCGTATTTGTCACGCCGGACTGGCGTTTAACACCCACGGGGATTCTTCTAGCCCGCACAATAATAGACGTGATATTGTAAAGTCATTATAGAACGCGTGTCGAAACGTACAAGTATCATAAAAATCACATAAAATAATATTAAGAATTTAATTTATTCTTCCTCCTCTCCTTCACAAACTAATGAAAGATAAATTATTATTAATAATAATAATAACAATATATTTATATTTTTCACTCGGCTTCATGTGATTAGTACAGATAATGTGTTTCTAACTGTTGTTGATTAAAATTGACAATTTGTATTTGTTTGGCCTTGTATCAGTTACGTCATAATAATACCTAATTGATTTTTATTATTTAGTCCTCATATATAAGGTAAAATAGTTTACATCATAATTTATAAATTACTTTTTCACGTCGTTGTATGTAGGCAATAACCTAGTAAATAAAGAATCTAATAAATCATGACACGATAAAAATCTAACCAAGTGAAAAGTCGAATATTTTTAACAAAACACCACTGATGTTGATGAAATGGTATATTGATTTATTGCTTTAATCATTGTAAAGTGATTAAGTTATTATGATTATTTATTTTTTTTTTTAGCATGATTTATATTTAAAGAAAAAATTATTTCAATATTCTAAATTCTAAATTTAAAAAAAAATTATAGCAAAAATAATTAAAACGGTATAAATAAAATAATAGTTCATTGTATTTAAAACTATTAAAAATAATAATAATAATAATAATTTTAATAGCTACAGCTATTCATTGCATAAGTTACCACTATTCTTAATATAAATACTAATCGCAATATAAATAAAAACTACAAAATTATATAATATATTATAGTTATTAATGAATTATATTAATTGACAGCTACACTTATATGTTTCTTTACTAAAAACCATTATTTTTTGTAACAACAAATATAATAATACAATATTTTTTTATTTCAGACTATTTATTATATTTCAAAGCAATATTATTTTCACACCGGTAGTACCTTTTAATATTTTGACACACAAAAATCAAAATTGTTTTGTCATTTTATCAACATTTTCAGTGGTGATTTTTAGAAATATCTATAAAGTGTAAACAATTAAATCAAATTCTAGATTCATGTTTTATTCGAATTATTTAACAAAGCAAGGTACAACAACGCCGTTTTCATCTTGCACCAACATACATTAAAACCTTTATACACTTATATAGTTATGTGCAGTTACATAGCACGGTATTTTATATTTATTTTTTTCATTTTTCACCGGGGTAAGTCAAGTTATGCAGTTAGTTATATTAGTTATATTATATATTATAGATTTTAATATAAACTATAAAATGTCAATTATAAAAATAGTCAATGATTGAATCAATAATTATTCATTAATGATATCACCTAAAGTATTTAAAATAAGTAGTTTGATTATGTGGTTTAGATATATTTAAAATCAAGTTATAATTTAATTAAATATATTCGATACAAGCATGAATGTATTAAGAATATAATATAGGTTCTACTCAAATTCTCCACATTAAAAATAAATAAATTAAATTAACCGTTGAAAAATTGACATCAAACTAAAAACATAACACATATGTTTTTAGATTATTTTTTATAGTATAATACAGTGTATATTAAATGTTTTAAGGATTTACGGAAGAAAAAAAAGCTTGGTTACCAATAAATCCAAATTATTATAAAGTAAACGTCGAAGATCAGAAAAAAATACCAACCAGCAACTATAATTTTTATAAAAAAATGTCTCAACTTCGGAAAACCAACACATTAATGAATGGTGATCTTCAAACGTATAATATTATTAAATCAATATATATTTTAAAGCGGTAATAACAATTTAAATAAATCAATAATTAAGTTGTTCATTATCTTTTCGTTAATTATGATTCTAATTTTTGTTTCTTTTTTAGATCATTAATGGAACGTGAATCGTATATAGTCGTAATGAATTTTGGCAGTGAAACTGAAACGGTTATATTGTCCAATGCTGTTAATGACCTCCAAGAAAAACTATACGTATACTTAGGAAGTGAAAATTCTGGATACAGCGCTGGGTAATTAGAATTTTCAGCTTAAATTGTTATTGTTGTTATAATTAATAATTTTATGTATATTAATTGATTTTAACTTATTTACTTATTCTTTTATAAACTTTTTTCTGTATTTAGAGACGTAGTATCAACCGTATCTTCATCTGGAAATCCACTACTACTACGACCACAATCTGTAGCGGTGTTAACAGAAAAATATATTGCATCTGAATCTGAAACATCATCAAGTGATACTCACAATGCGGGCACACAAATAAGCTCCAAATTAATTAGCTAATTGAGTGTTTTTTTATTTATAATATATTTCTTATGATTTTTGTCTCATAAATATATTTAGTTATATTTAATTTTAATTTTCATTATACTAATAAGTTTGTTATACTTTTGTTTTTATAATATAATATTTAATAAAAGTCTTATTTATGAATTTATGATTATTGACCAACGAACACCAATTTTAAGTTTATTAAGTAGATACTATGATATTATATTATACACTGAAACTTCCATAACTCGAACCTCTGTAAGTCAACTTTTCGATTATTCGAAGAAATTCCTTGGTTTTCTTGTGAGTTTAAATATAATATGAAGTGTATGATAAATGTCTGGATAATTACTTGAAGGACAACTTATGGATAACTTAGTTTGTATTATATTCTAAAAAAATGGTAAGGTGGTACGTACAAATTTTCAAACTGTGTAGGTGGTACGCGCAGTGGCGTATTTACGGGGGTGGTGTAGGGGGTTTCCACCCCCCCTAAAACCAAAATATTTTATATAATGGTTAGAACAAAATAAAAACGAAGTACTAATATCTAGTCATTTTTATCACAAATATAATATAAAACCCCCCAGAAAAAAATCGTATCTACGCCACTGGGTACGCGAAAACAAAAAAGTTGAGAACCGCTATAATTATAGCATATACCCTGTAATGTATACCATAATGCTACCAAACAAAATGTGGTGTCCAACACAATAATTTACTAAGGATATCATAGACCGTTCTTGGACTTTTTCTTAAAAAATTTTATTGAAGTGTCGATAAATTTTTTTTGGCCCAATCAAAATACTTGAAAAATGAATACAAAGTTCCACATAGGTTAATCTTATAGCGATTAAAAATTATAAGAGTATATAGGTACAATTTTTTTTTTTTTTTATTAGCATTTGAAGTTCAAATATTGACAAAAATTCTTCAAAACCATGAATATTTGTAAAATATTTTGTTGGTACAATTCATAAAAAACTTTTTATAAGTAGCTAATAAGTAGCTAAGAGTTGAAAATCCAATACGAGATTTTCCATAAGTGTAGCTTATAATAATTATAAAGTAACTTAAGTTCTGGTATATTATATAAAAATTGTCAATTACGATTGTAAGTTTTTTAAATTTAATTAATTAAACTATTTTTTTGAAAGCTAAATAAAAATCTGCACTTGAATATTTCTATTTATTTAGTACATGCATTATACTCTTCATATTTACAATTTAACAATACATTATTAAAATATTGAAAATATAGCCAAAAAGTAATTGGTATAAGGTAGGTACAATTCATTTTGGTCTATCAAATAATAAAATAAAACCACAATCGGTGTATTGTTATTAAATATTTTTATGATCAAATCATGTAGGCAAAAATTTGAACTAATGATATTACACAATCTGAACCATAATAATTTAACCTTAATTATTAAATAAAATAACTTACTTTTATCTGTAAGGTAAATATATTTTTTGTTCATTACCTAATAATTATATACCTAGAAGTTATAAAAATTATATTTTCATATAAATTTAGTTATGCTAACTATATTAGTTAGTGGTTTATCGTTTATTTAATATCGTATTAGAAAAAATTGTTTTGGATTAATAATAAAAGAACCAACTTTCATTTTT